>CM035836.1:15087489-15234801 GCA_020510985.1 Pholidichthys leucotaenia
TCGCGACTGCAGCGTCGTCTGCAAACAGCATATCTCTGATTAGAGCCTCACGTACTTTGGTTCTGGCTTTCAGGCGGTCGAGGTTGAAAAGCCTGCTGTCAGATCTTGTATGCAGGTAGATTCCCTCTGTTGCTGTGCTGAAGGCATGCCTCAGGAGCATAGCAAAGAAAATCCCAAAGAGAGTTGGTGCAAGTACACAACCCTGTTTCACTCCGCTGTGTATATTGAATGGCTCTGAGACGTTGCCGTTGTACTGCACCATCCCCTGCGTGTTGGTGTGAAACGATTCGATGAGGCTTTGCAACTTTGGTGGGCATCCTATCTTTGGCAGGATTTTGAAAAGGCCCTCTCTGCTGACCAGATCGAATGCTTTGGTGAGGTCGATGAAGGCGACGTACAGGGGCATGTTCTGTTCTCTGCACTTCTCCTGGAGTTGGCGGATGGAGAATATCATGTCCACCGTCGATCGCCCAGTACCGAAGCCACACTGAGACTCGGGGTAGACACGTTCGGCAAGCTTCTGTAGACGAATGAGGACAACTTGTGTGTAGACTTTGCCAGCAATGCTGAGGAGGAAGATCAGAATCAGAATCAGAATGAGATTTATTGCCATTGTTCATGTAGTACACAAACTAGGAATTTGTCTCGGTGCAATGCTGCAACATTAAACATGGAGTAACACTAAAGATAAAAAACTATGCATGCAATAAAAGGTAGAATAAGAATAAGTAATACTAATCTATGCAATTTTTAAATATATTAACAAGCAGCAGATATTGTGGAGTTCCACATAGTGCAGTCGGTAGTGCAAAAAGAAAACAAGTGATAGTTGTCATGAGTCCAGTTGAGCTGCTGTACATAGTGCACGAGAGTCTAAAAAGTCACTTAGTGTTCAGCAGTCTGATGGCAGAGGGGAAGAAGCTGTTCATGTAGTGGGAGGTTTTAGTCTGAATGGACCGAAGTCTTCGGCCTGAGGGGAGGGGGGCAAACAGTACGTGTCCAGGGTGTGAAGGGTCGGCTATGATCCGACCTGCACGCCTCCGGTCCTGGAGATGTACAGGTCCTGGAGGGATGGGAGCTTGCAGCCGATCACCTTCTCAGCAGCGTGCACAACGTGCTGCATTCTTAGTCTGTCCCTGGCGGTGGCTCCTGCGTACCACACGGTGATGGAGGTGGTGAGGATGGACGCGATGATGCCCGTGTAGAACTGCACCAACATCTTGGTGGGCAGCTTGAGCTTCCTCACCTGCCGCAGGAAGAACATCCTCTGCTGGGCCTTTTTGATGAGGGAGCAGATGGTCGGCTCCCACTTGAGGTCCCGGGTGATGGTGGTGCCCAGGAAGCGGAAGGAATCGGCAGAGGATGATGCCCCTGTAGTTGTTGCAGTCGCTTCTCTCCCCTTTATTTTTGTAGAGGGTGATGATCTTGGCGTCCCTCATGTCCTGTGGTACAGCACCTTCCTTCCAGCACTGGCAGAGGACGTCATGCAATGGCAGCAGTAGGGCGGTCTTGCAGTGCTTGATCAGGTCGGAGGGTATGCTGTCGTTGCCAGGTGCCTTGCCAGCGGCCAAGCTATCAATGGCTTTGCTGAGTTCATCGATGGTTGGCTCAGTGTCAAGTTCATCCATGGATGGCAGGCAATCGATGGCATCAAGGGCTCGTGTGGCGGGTTGATTCAACCCCCCCACAACACACAGGACAGTCAGCTCTCTTCTCTTGGTTTTTCCCACTGCACTACTGAGATGTAATGTGCCATTCATGTATTGTGATGTAATGTGCCATGCATGTATTGTGATGTAATGTGCCATTCATGTATTGTGATGTAATGTGCCATTCATGTATAGTGTTCATGCGTCCTGTCCTTACTGTGACCTAGAGGCTGAGATCAATATGTAGATGTGCCTTGTAACCTCTTTGTCCTGCACCTGGAGCAAAGGCTAGCAAATCTGCCTATTGTTATGTAGGTCTTTCAAATGCAAATATCTCATGCCTGTTCTGCAGTCCCTTTGATCGTACCAACTGCTGTGAATCTGCTCTTTGATGTATTGTTGTAGTTGGGTATATATGCTGCAAATCTGTAACGCAAACTCCTCTCAATCTCACTTCTGCAACTGCTGCTGCCGGACACAGACATTGTGTCCTCCTTCTCCGAGAGCCGCTGAGCTCGCTCCCGGCACGCATGCACGGCGCCGGGAGCGGAGCTCGTGACGGCGGTATGATATAATAAAACTCTGCTTAAAACCACAGCATTGCTGCTTATATTTTATCATCCGCCGCATCTCTCCCCTTTATTTTTGTAGAGGGTGATGATCTTGGCGTCCCTCATGTCCTGTGGTACAGCACCTTCCTTCCAGCACTGGCAGAAGACGTCATGCAATGGCAGCAGTAGGGCGGTCTTGCAGTGCTTGATCAGGTCGGAGGGTATGCTGTCATTGCCAGGTGCCTTGCCAGCGGCCAAGCTATCAATGGCTTTGCTGAGTTCATCGATGGTTGGCTCAGTGTCAAGTTCATCCATGGATGGCAGGCAATCGATGGCATCAAGGGCTGACGGTGTCACGGTGTTCTGTCTGGAGTAGAGGTCAGAGTAGTGCTCCACCCATCTCTCCATCTGCTTGTTCTTTTCTGTGATCATCTCCCCAGTGGAGGATTTGAGGGGGGCCGTCTTGCTCTGAGCCGGACCAAGTGCTTTCTTGATGCCATCGTACATACCACGGATGTTCCCTGTTATGGCAGTGGTTTGAATGTCTTGGCTGAGCTGAAACTTGCCTTATAGGCGCGGTCGGGGCTACGTCACTTCCGGTTAGTAACACATCGCCGCCATCTTAACTCGGTGAAAACAAACCTGTTACCAAGCCTTGTCTAGTGCAGTGTTTTGACTTTTTGTCATGGCCTGTGACTACATAGAAAAGCTTGATGAGTCAGCCAGGCTACGTTATCAGGAGAAACTGACAGCAAGTAGACTGACAGATTGCCCATACAAGCTACCAGCCGGAAAATGGGTTAATGACCCGACCAGGTGGCCAGATGTGCGGTGGCCGGATGTGTACAGCTACTTGATCGACACCCCTGGTAAGCATATTTGCTTCCACCCATATTAACATGATTAACCCTCTTACATGTTTTGAATGTTTTTAAGGAAAGGCCCCTATGGGTAACATGACCAATCCATTAAATATCAGGGCAGCACAGGAGTAATTCTTAAAAGAAATAATTAAATGACCCAGGGATCTTGAAAATCATGAAAATATGGTATATTCTCAAGACCCTGAGTTTCAAGTATTCAACTATTGTTGTCAAATGCAAAGTTGGCCCAACAGGTCTTGTAAAGTAATTGAACAATTAAGGCCACGTGGTTGCCTTTGTCACCTCTTTCATTAATGGCCTGCCCCTTTGTTGCACTATTTACTACAGTCTACAGTTAAATTAGTCAGGCTGGAGGACTTCCGGGAAGATGGCGGAGAGACATAACACTTAAACAAAGAGCTCTCCCTATCCGGATTAAAAATCATCGGTAAATGGCCAACTCGACATAAACGAATCAATAAACTAAGGGATGAAAACACGAAGGAACCGGGCACAAGGACAAAAACAGGGTAAAATTGAAGAATTCCTCTCCAACAACGCAGGAAAAACCGCTGTACGCAAAGCCCAAAAAAACGAGATGTCCACAGCAGTGAAAATGGAGGACGCCAGACTCGACAACATGAACGCTGGCATCGCCAGTTTGGGTGAAGAGTTGAGAGAATTCAAGCGACAGCTACAACAGGATTTAGCGGCTCTTAAGGAGGAACTGAAAAAAGAAATTAAGGAGGAAATCATGGACCTCCGAAGAGAAATGGAGCGTAAATTAACGGAAAACATGGAGGAGCTGCGCTCCCAGCGGGCGTGTATGACAGAAGCGCAGACCCGAATTTCGGAACTAGAAGATTGGAAAAGCGAGGCAAACGAACAACTCCAGACCCTGACGACGCAAACGCAGAGGATGCAGGAGAAAATAAACGACTTGGAGAGCAGATCCCGACGAAGCAATATGCGCATCTTTGGAATTCCGGAGGGCATTGAAGGCAACTCGATGACAAAATTCATGGATCAGTTCTTAAAAAAAGAACTGGAAATACCCGGAGAAACGGATCTGCAGATTCAACGGGCGCACAGAACACCGGCACAGAACCCGAAAACAAACTCTCCACCCAGGTCAGTTGTGGTAAACTTTGTGAAATATGACATAAAGGAAAGAATCCTGACGCAAGCATGGAAAAAAAAGATACGAATCGGCGACAAACAGGTATTTTTTGACCATGACTACCCGACAGAAATCGTGCAGCAGCGGAAGAAATATGCCAATATTAAAAAAACGCTGAAAGAGAAAAAAATTAGATTCCAAACGCCGCTAACGAAAATGAGGATTCATTGGGAGGAAGGCACAAGAACCTACAACACGGCCGAAGAGGCAGCGCGGGATATGATGGAGCGGGGCCTTGAGGTGAGCGTGCCGAAGGAGACGGCTGGAGCAGCGGCGGCCCTGAACGCACCACGACAGACGGAGTGGAGACGAGTGAACGGCGGAAGAAGGGGGAGAGACGTAGAGCAGCGGGCCCAGGACAAGCTACAAGGCTTTCAACTGAAAGCCTAGATCATAACAAAGATTAAGAAAGGCACAGAAGAAATGAAGGCCAAGAAGACAAGGTAAAAGAGAAACAGACGGCTAGGAGAGGTTTAAGTGATATTTGTTGGACATTTCTAGACTTATGACTATTACTTTGATAGTAATTAGAAGTCTAGGGAGGGCCCTTCACTCTGTGAAGACAAACCCCCCACCCACCAACAGGGACCAGTGGGCAGAAGAAAGGCCCAAAGTACGGAGGTCGAGTTTTTTTAATGTGTTTTTATATAAATATGTGTTATTTTTGTTGTTAAAGGGGCTAGGAGCACAAGTTAAAAAAATGGAAAAACATGAATATGGGTAAAAATCTTAAGATAATGACACTAAACGTGAATGGTCTGAACTCACCTGTTAAAAGGGAAAGAATAATAAGAAAATTCAAGAAGGAAAAAGCTGAAATTATATTTATGCAAGAGACACATTTGAGCAAGGCAGAACATGTGAAACTAAAGAGATTTGGCTATAAGAACTCCTACTACAGTTCATTTAAGGGAGGAGCAAAAAGGGGGGGTTATGATACTAATCTCAAACAAAATACAATTTGAAAGTGAACAGGAAATCCAGGATAAAGAAGGCAGGTATGTAATAATAAAGGGAAGAATAGATGGTATGCAGATCACATTAGTGAACATCTATGCCCCACCAGAAAGTGACAAGGGTTTTTTTCAACATCTGTTTGATCTCATAGCAACACACAGTGAAGGAGTCCTAATTTGTGGAGGAGACTTAAATGCTGTCATGGATCATGAAGTTGACACAACAAGTGTTAAGAAGACAAAAAAACATGTAACAAAGTTCATAAGAACCTCACTGGCAGAAATGGGTATGGTAGACATATGGAGGGACCTACACCCACTCGAAAAAGACTATACACATTATTCAGCAGCCCATAAAGTACACTCTAGAATAGATTACTTCCTTATGAATGAAGGTGACAGACACAGGGTGAGAAATTGTTGGATTGGAGGGGCAGAAATATCAGATCATAATCCTATATACATGGAAATATATTTAAACAATAGAAAACGACAAACAACATGGAAACTTAACATAGGACTGTTAAATGATGAGAAAATGAAAGAAAGAATAAAAATAAACATAAACGAATATATCCAAGAGAATGACAATGAAGAAGTGGACCCAACAATACTATGGGACGCACTAAAAGCCGTGTTAAGGGGTAAATTAATTGTTGAAACAGGAAAAGCAAATAAGACTAAGCTGGAAGCGTATGAACAAAGATGTGAGAGACTAAGGGAATTAGAACGTAAACATCAAAGCACAAATGATCCAAAAATATATCAAGAAATTAAAGAAGAAAAAACAAAGATAAAAGAAACACAAATGGATGAAATTGAAAGGAAAAATAGATATCTAAAGCAAAAATATTATGAAACGGGGCCAAAAGCCACAAAACTGCTGGCAAAATGGTTAAGAAAACAACAAACAATGAATAATGTATACAAGATTAAAGACCCCACCACAAATAAAACCACAGTTAACCCAGAAAACATCGAAGAAATTTTCCATAATTTCTACCAAGAACTATACTCGCAACCTGAAGAAACAAATACTAAAGATATCAAAAAATTTCTAGACACATTGGACTTGCCATCAATAGGAAATCAACAAAATGAAAAACTAACAGCAGAAATAACAACACAAGAGATCAGAGATGTGATTAAGTCACTTAAAAAAGGTAAATCACCAGGTAGTGATGGATACCCATCTGAGTTTTATAAACTGTTTATAGAAGAACTCATGCCACAACTCCTAAAGTCATTTAATTGGACGCTGAACAACAACAAAATACCTCCAACATGGAACGAAGCAATCATTTCAGTTATTTTAAAACCAGGGAAAGATAAAGAACAATGCGGAAACTATAGACCAATCTCTTTATTAAATGTAGATTATAAAATATACACAACAATTATATGTAAACGAATAAAGACATTCTTGACGGAATTGATAGAAGATGATCAAACTGGATTCATAGAGGGACGCCAAACACATGACAATATCAGGAGAACAATACATATAATTAACCAAATACATAAAGAAAAGAAAAGCGCAGTAATAATGAGTTTAGACGCAGAAAAAGCATTTGACAGGGTTAACTGGAAATTCCTATATAGTGTACTGGAGCGCTTTGGATTTAACGAAAAATCAGTACAATGCATAAGGACGCTATATCAAGAACCTGTGGCAAGAATCAAGATAAACGGTAGCTTAACAGACAAAGTAAATATACAAAGATCAACTAGGCAGGGATGCTGCTTATCGCCCACCTTGTTTGCTCTGTTCATAGAACCATTGGCTCAAGCGATACGACAAAATAAGAAATTAAAAGGTGTAACAATAAAGGGGGCGGAACACAAGATTGGGCTATTTGCAGACGATATTATAGTTTACCTTGAACAACCAGATAAATCAATAATGGAAATGATGAACTTGATAGAAAATTTTGGAAAATTATCAGGATACAAGATAAACATAACAAAAACACAAGTACTGACATTCCACTATAACCCTCTAAACCAGATAACTGATAAGATCAAACTAAACTGGAAGCAAAAAGAAATAAAATACCTTGGAGTGAACATACCTAAAGACCTAAGCAAAATATATAAAGCAAACTATGATAGGTTGGAACAAGAAATAAAAAAAGATATTGATAGATGGTCAATCTTAAATATGGATCTGAATTCAAAAATTGAGACAGTCAAAATCAGCATACAACCTAGATTACTTTACCTCTTCCAGGCTATACCAACAGAGATTCCAGATGCCCAATTCTCAAAGTGGGACAGGATGATATCGAGATTTGTTTGGGGAGGTAAAAAACCAAGAGTGAAATATAAAACCCTCCAATTACCAAAAGAGAAAGGAGGCATGGGCCTACCGAGTCTAAAGGAATATTACTACTCAGCACAAATAAGATATATCATATGTTGGTGCGACGAGGGATATGAGGCAAAATGGAAAGAAATGGAAAAGGAAATTGAGGGACTCCCAGTACAAAGCATAATAGGGGATAAAGATGCATATAAGCAAATCAAACAAATGGACCCAATCACTAAATTTACTTTAGAACTGTGGTATAAAATAGTACAAAAATATAATATAAGGGAAGACATAAAACTATTGAAATGGGTAGCATTTGACAGTCAGTTTGAACCGGCAAAACAAGATAGGGGATACAAAAATCTGGTGAACAAGGGAATCACAGCATGGGGCAATATCGGAAAAAAAGATCTCGGGAGCTTTGTAAATATCAGGAGAAAATTTAAATTAGAAAGATCGGAATTTTTCAGATATCTGCAGATGAGAGATTACTATATGAAGAAGATTAGGCATAACCTCCAAACAGATGTGAACGAGATTATACAACTTATTTTAAGCTCATATGCAGGAAATAAAATAAGAATTATTTCAAAACTATATCAGAAACTTATGACAAACAATCATACAAGTAACTATATAAAGGAGAAATGGGAGAAAGAGCTCAATTTAAACATAACAGAAGAAAGCTGGCAGGAAATATGGAAAACACAACACACATCAACAAATTCAAGGGCATGGAGGGAATTTGGATGGAAAAACCTGATTCGCTTTTTCATTACACCACAGATTCAAGGAAAATATACAAATACCCAATCTTTATGCTGGAGGGGATGTGGGGCTCAAAATGCAGACCACTCACATATGTTTTGGAAATGCTACAAAATATCATCATTTTGGAAATCTATGCATGTGACAATACAGAGGATATTAGGATATAATATACCAATGAACTGTAACCTGATGTACTTATGTGATCTTAAAAAAGACAGTGTTATACAGGCTGAGGACAGATATCTAGTTAAAATCTTGTTGATTGCATGTAAAAAAACTATCACAAAAAAATGGCGATCAGAAGTTCTTCCTGACCAAGAACAATGGACTGACATTGTTGAGGACATACGTATGATGGAAAAACTAACATATCGACGAAGAATGCAAGAAGGAATATGGGAGAAAAAATGGCGGAAATGGACACACTACAAAGTGCAACAACGAGGCAGAAATTGAAAGAATAACCAAAGACACTGAAAAAACCAGAAGAATTAAGAGATGGAAACTAAAAACTTGATGCTCCAACATTTGTCCCCCCCCCTTTTATTTTTTTTTTTTTTTTATTTTTTATTTTTATTTTGTTTATTTTTTTTTATTTTTCCCTACCCTAACCCCTTTGTTTTTTAAATGTAGAATGTGATCTGAATGCATTATATATGATGAAAAATGAATAAAAATCTAAGTTACAAAAAAAAATTAGTCAGGCTGACTGCACATAGAGAGGTCTGTATTGTTGGATGAAAACGGAATCAGTCATGCATTTCCACAGACGAAATGTCCGTCTCTGTTTACAATACGATACGGTCGAGTGCAAGCATGATGTTTGTGTCTGTGAACATTCCGTCTTTTGGCGAACTGATACGTAAGAATGTTTCCAGTTTTATGAGAAGGTTGCTGGCATGTAACAATCATCTTATATCAGCAATTGTCAACTCGTCACTCACACTTCACTCCAGCATTTGGAAGTGGTGGCGCTCCACATTATACTGAGCCCACTACTGTACAGTATGTTATTGTTGTTACAAGATCGCCGAGTGTCTGCTGATATGTATATACTTTTATTTTATCTGTTTATCTTTTTTCTACTTGTTTTGGTTTTGCTCTTGCTATGAATCCTGAGTTTGAAATAAACGTTTGAATTTTGAATTTGAATTTACAATACAGAGAGGCTTGTGTCAGCGGCTAGCATTTTCAAAACGTGACCCATCAAGTGGCAACTAATTAAACTCACACAATATTACTCAATTACCTGATATAGGACGTGATGAGCTGAATATAATGCACTACGACGGGCTGGACAAGCTTGACTGGGTCACGGCAGCTGCCTGGGACTAGGTCACCACTGAATTGTTTTCACCGAGTTCGGCGTTGCCATGTGGGTTGTTAACCGGAAGTAGGCCAAATACCCGGATGCCCGACTGTACCCATTAATTTGAATGAATTGAATGAATGAATTTATTTCGGATAGTACATTACAGGTTAAAAGAAACTGTATAATATAACAACAAGGTCAAATTAGACAAAGACTCCTTCTACTATACAATTCCACGTGAGTTATCCGAAATGGGTGATGGCTGAAGCCGCAGCTTATATTGCCCACCCATATTCCATCCAAGAATTCAAAGGAGAAAAAAGAGAAAACAAGACAAGAGCGATTACAATTTAAAACAAGGCTAAGACAAAATATGACTGAGAGAAAAAGAAAACTGAGCTAGTCTAAGTTAAGCGGTTACTATTCAAAAACAAATCTAAGACATAGTGTCACAGAGAAAAAAGAAAAACTAAGCTATAACACAACACAGGCTGGAAATGTCAATCCTTATGTGAGTTTACATGTCGTCTTGTAAATATGTTTGGAGTATTTCTTCCTTTAGTTTTTGTTTAAATTGTCCAAGCTTTGTACATGATTTTAATTCAGGTCCAAAATCGTTCCATAATCTGACACCTTGCACTGAAATACAGTGTTGCTTGGTAGTTGTTCTCACTGTAGGCTTTTGAAATATACATGTTCCTCTGAAGTGATATCGTTTCTCCCTTGCTTGGAACAACTTTTGGATATTTGCGGGCAGTGATAGATTCTTCACTTTGAACATTATTATTGCGGTTTTAAAGTCAATCAGATCTTTCAACTTGAGAGTTTTTTGTTTAAGAAAAAGTGGGTTTGTTGGTTCCCTGTAAGCTGCTTTGTTGATTATTCTAAGAGCTCTCTTTTGAAGCATAAAGAGTGGATATATGTTTGTTTTATATGTATTTCCCCATACTTCATTACAATATGTCATGTATGGGAGTATTAATGAATGATACAAGGTGTATAGTGTGGGTTGATTCAGCAAATTTTTCACTCTGTGTAATATTGCAATTGATTTGGATACTTTACCTTTTATATAATTAATATGTGGCTTCCAACACAGTTTGTTATCAATTATTACTCCAAGGAATTTAGTTTCGGATACCCTTTCAATCTCTACACCATTTACACTGAGTTTGGGTACTGGGTAGTTGTGATGGTTGTTAAAGACTATAAATTTTGTCTTGCTTAAATTGAGCGTTAATTTGTTTGAATCAAACCACAGTTTCAGCTTTCCTAATTCCTTTCCGAGTGTATCCAGAAGTTGTTCCAAGTTGTTTCCACTGCATAGCAGGTTAGTGTCATCAGCAAACAATATTAAGTCCATTTTTTCTGAAACTTTACATATATCATTTATATACATATTGAATAATAATGGTCCCAAAACTGAACCCTGTGGGACTCCACAGGTGACCTTCAGTAGCTCTGAGTTTTTGTTGTTAACACATACAAACTGATATCTATTCTTTAAGTAACTTCTTAACCAGGACAGTGCTACCCCTCTGATACCACAATTTTGTAGTTTCTTTAATAATAGATTGTGATCTACTGTATCAAATGCTTTTTTAAGATCCAGGAATACTCCAACTGAATACTCTTTATTTTCAATGGCTGTTGATATTTTTTCTGTAAATTCCATTAAGGCATATGCTGTTGTCCTTTTGTGTCTGAACCCATATTGCTGCTCACACAATAAATCATTCTTCAGTATGAAGTTGTCAATTCTCTCATAGAATATTTTTTCAAGTATCTTGGAAAATTGCGGTAATAGTGAAATTGGTCTGTAGTTGGAGAGTTCCCCTCTGTCGCCTGTCTTGTAAATCGGAATTACTTTAGCTATTTTCATTGCATTGGGAAATATACCTGATTGGAGAGACAGGTTACAGATATACGTCAGTGGTTTCACTATGCATTCGATAACAGTTTTGACTAGTAGCATATCAATACCATCGCAGTCAGTAGATGTTTTACTTTTGAACGATTTAACAATTTCAATGACCTCTCTTTCGTCTGTGTTCTTTATGAAGATGGTGTCTTTTACAGCAGTGTTATTGCATATTGAATCACCTGTTGGCACCGTAGTGGGTATTTCTCGGGCCAGTTTAGGTCCAATGTTAACAAAAAAATTATTAAATTCATCTGCAGGTGAAGCTATATTCACATTCGGAGTCGATTTATTATTTTTTGGAGTGTTAGTTGGGTAGCTGGTATTTCTGCTTTTATTTCCAAGGATACTGTTGATTATTGTCCATGTATTTTTAATATTGTCTTTGTTTTTTTCCAGTTCTTTACTGTAATAGTCTCTTTCACTACATCTTATTATATATGTTAACTTATTTTTGTATGTTTTATTAATTGATAAATATAAATGATATCAAAAAGTCCGAGCCATTAATTTTTTCTTCTATTATTATATTCTTAATCAATGCTGTTATTTTATGCACCCGTTCTTGCTGATGCAATGTTTCAACAACTGTAAGAAATATTGTTTGTAGATTTCTCAAAATAAGATTTAGAAAAAGAAGGATGTGACGTCATTTTCAAAGCGTCCGCGCGTTGATCAAAAATTGAGGCGAGGCTCGTGGAAGGCAACGTGAGGGTTCGAGATTTCGTGAGTAAAACATTTTAGACGACTTTTGTGTGTCCCCAACAGACGTGAGGAATTGTTGTGAGACGACACTGTTTCCAGAAGGTTCTAGTTCTTCTTTTAAAGGCTTGAAAACACCGGTGAACCGCGCTAACAGCAGCTAACTGAACTAGCCTAGCATAGCCGCTCCAGAATTGGTTTTGCCCCGGTCGTCCAGATTTAATCATTCAGCAACAGACTAAAGATCGCCGGAGGACTGAAACAAGGAGATTCACTCAGAATGCGGTCATAAAAGGACTGCTTTTAAAATAAAAATAAAATTTATAAAACTTTGGAAAAAAAAGTGAAAGAAATATTGTAGGAGCCATGATAGAATGAATGAATGAATCTATCTTTATTTCGGATAGATTAAAAGTAAAGATTAAAAAGAAACAGGATAATATAACAAAAGGGGAAAAAAATCCAACAAGGTCAAATTAAACAATAACTCCTCAGATTATACAGTTCAACATAAGTTATCCGAAATGGGTGATGGCTGAAGCCGCAGCTTATATTGCCCACCCATATTCCATCCAAGAATTCAAAAGAAAAACAAAACAAGAGTGATTATAATTCAGAACAAAGCTAAGACAAAATGTGACAAAAAAAACCCCCAAACAAACTAAGCAACAACACAGACTGGATATGACAATCCTTATTTGATTTTACATGTCATCTAGTATATATGTTTGGAGTATTTCTTCCTTTAGTTTTTGTTTAAATTGTCCAAGCGTTGTACATGATTTTAATTCAGGTCCAAAATTGTTCCATAATCTGACTCCTTGCACTGAAACACAGTGTTGCTTGGTGGTAGTTCTCACTGAAGGTTTTTGAAATATACATGTTCCTCTGACATGATATTGTTTCTCCCTTATTTGGAACAGCTTTTGGATATTTGTGGGCAGTGATAGATTGTTCACTTTAAACATTATTACTGCAGTTTTAAAGTCAACCAGATCTTTCAACTTGAGAGCTTTTAATTTAAGAAAAAGTGGGTTTGTTGGTTCCCTGTAAGCAGCTTTGTTTATTATTCTAATAGCTCTCTTCTGAAGCATAAAGACTGGATATATGTTTGTTTTATATATATTTCACCATACTTCAGTACAATATGTCATGTATGGGAGTATTAATGAATGATACAAAGTATATAATCAAATCAAATCAAACTTTATTGTCATATTGCTGTACATACAACTGTAGTGCAGGCAAGATGAAATTTCGTTTCTCTCGGCATCCATATAAATAGAAGCAGCATGATTTAAGACACACTCACACATAGCTTCACCCCACCCCCCACCCCCCATCCATTCACACATCCCTGAGACATACTTGGGAAAAAACTAACTAACTGTAATATACAAATAATATACAAAATGTCCGTAGGTGCAGTAGTGTGTATGAGAGATTCCGGGTCAACTGTTCAGCATCCTGACAGCTTGGGGAAGGAAGCTGTTGATCAGTCTGGTGGTTCTGCCTCCGATGCTCCGGAATCGTTTACCAGATGGCAGAAGTTCAAAGTGTTTATGCAGAGGGTGAGAACGGTCCTTGACAATGTTCAGTGCCCTGCTCCTACAACGGTTCTGAAAAAGTTCTTGGACAGAGGGGAGGGAGACTCCAATTACCCTCTCAGCTCCCTTGACTATCCTCTGCAGGGCTTTTTTGTCTGACATACTGCAGCTGGAGTACCATGTAGCAATGCAGTATGTCAGAACACTCTCCACCACACCTCTGTAGAAGGTCCTGAGGATGCAGATGGGGGAGAGAGGCCTGTTTGAGTTTCCTCAAGAAGTGCAGTCTCTGCTGAGCCCGCTTCCTGATCCCCAAGGAATTCTTGCTCCAGGTGAGGTCCTGCGAGATCTGCACTCCGAGGAACTTGATGTTCTCCACTCTCTCCACTAAACGGCCACCGATGCTGATGGGGACGTGTTCAGGCTGTGACCGCCGGAAGTCGATAATCATCTCCTTCGTTTTGTCCACGTTGAGCACCAGATTGTTCTCCCTGCACCAGCCCTCCAGGTCTATCACTTCTTCCCTGTACATTGATTCCTCATCCCTCCGAATAAGTCCCACCACCGTGGTGTCGTCTGCAAACTTAATAATCTGGTTCCCCTCGTGTCTGGATACACAGTCATGTGTTAGAAGTGTAAGCAACAGTGGACTGAGTACGCAGCCTTGAGGGGATCCGGTGCTCAGCGTGACAGAGTTGGAGATGTTGTTTCCAACCCGGACAGACTGAGGTCTCTCAGTCAGGAAATCCAGGATCCAGAGAATCAGAATCAGAATCAGAATCAGAATCAGGTTTATTGCCATTGTTCATGTAGTACACAAACTAGGAATTTGTCTCGGTACAATGCTGCAACATTAAACATGATAAGATAAGAGAAATAAACTATACATGTAATAAAGTGTAGGATAAGATTAAGTGATACTGGTCAACAGTTAAAATATATATTAGCCAGCAGCAGATACTGTGGAGAACTATATAGTGCAGTCGGTAATGCAGGAAGAAAACAGTGATGATTGACATGAGTCTGGTTGAGCTGCTGTACATGGCGCACGAGAGTCACTTAGTGTTCAGCAGTCTAATGGCAGAGGGGAAGAAGCTGTTCATGTGACGGGAGGTTTTAGTCTGGATGGACCGAAGTCTTCTACCAGAGGGGAGGGGGGCAAACAGTACATGACCAGGGTGTGAGGGATCGGCTATGATCCGGCCAGCACGCCTCCGGGTCCTGGAGATGTACAGATCCTGGAGAGATGGGAGCTTGCAGCCGATCACCTTCTCAGCAGTGCGCACGACGCGCTGCAGCCTTAGTCTGTCCCTGGCAGTGGCTCCTGCGTACCACACGGTTATGGAGGTGGTGAGGATGGACTCGATGATGGCTGTGTAGAACTGCACTAACATCTTGGTGGGTAGCTTAAGCTTCCTCAGCTGCCGCAGGAAGAACATCCTCTGCTGGGCTTTTTTGATGAGTGAGCTGATGGTCAGCTCCCATTTGAGGTCCCTGGTGATGGTAGTGCCTAGGAAGCGGAAGGAATCAGCAGTGGTGATGGGAGAGCCTGAGAGGGTGAGGGGGGGCAGAGGAGTAGTGACTTTCCTGAAGTCTACAATCATCTCCACTGTCTTCAGAGCGTTCAGCTGCAGGTTGTTATTGCTGCACCAGGACGCCAGCTGGGCCACCTCTCTCCTGTAGGCGGACTCGTCGCCGTTGGAGATGAGCCCGATGAGGGTGGTGTCGTCCGCAAACTTGATCAACTTGACAGACTGGTGGCTGGAGGTGCAGGAGTTGGTGTAAAGGGAGAAGAGTAGGGGGGAAAGTACACAGCCCTGGGGTGATCCGGTGCTGATGCTAGTATAGTCTGAGACAGTCTTTCCCAGCCGCACATGCTGCCTCCGGTCCGTCAGGAAGTCGATGATCCACCTGCAGAGGGAGTCAGGCACGTTGAGCAGGGACAGCTTGTCCCGGAGCAGAGCGGGGCGGATGGTGTTGAATGCGGAGCTGAAGTCCACAAACAGGATCCTGGCGTAGGTTCCCGGGGAGTCCAGGTGCTGCAGGATGGAGTGGAGGGCCAGGTTGACTGCATCGTCTACAGACCTGTTGGCTCGGTAGGCAAACTGCAGCGGGTCCAGGAGAGGGGTGGTGATGGACTTGAGGTGGGACAGGACCAGGCGCTCAAAGGACTTCATGACTACAGAGGTGAGCGCTACAGGTCTGTAGTCATTAAGTCCAGTGATCCGTGGCTTCTTGGGGACAGGGATGATGGTGGAGGATTTGAGGCAGGACGGCACGTGGCATAACTTAAGGGAGGTGTTAAAAATGTCTGTGAATACAGGAGCCAGCTGTTTCGCACAGAGTCTCAGGGTGGAGGGAGACACGCCGTCTGGGCCGGGGGCCTTGCGCGGGTTCAGTCTGGAGAACTGTTTGAGCACATCCTGCTCACTGATGATAAGGGGAGGGGGGGAGGTGGGGGGGGGTGCCTTAAATGAAGTAGGGAATGTGGAGGCTGTGGAGCTGGAGGGAGGGGGGGAGTTGGACACAGATGACGAGGTGTCAAAACGGGCATAGTGTTGGGACAGTCTCTGACAAAGGGCTTTGTCATCCTGACCTTTAGGAGCCTGAGGTCGATAGTTGGTGATCTGCCTCAGTCCTCTCCACACGGAAGCCGAATCATTAGCAGTGAACTGCTGCTGGAGTCTCTCTGAGTACACAGATTTAGCCCTCTTCAGCTCTCTGTTAAACCGGTATTTAACCTCCCTGTAGCAGTCCCTGTCTCCACTTTTCAGCGCTGCTTCCTTCTCCTTCCTGATCTGTCTGAGCTTAGCTGTGAGCCAGGGTTTGTCATTAGAGTAACTCACCCTGGTGCGTGATGGAAGAATGTTCTCTTCACAAAAGTGGATATATGAGTTCACAGTGTCCGTGTACTCATCCAGATCATGCGTGGCTCCTTTAAGCATGCCCCAGTCAGATATTTCCATGCACGTTTCCAGCTTCTCCTCAGCATCACTGGTCCGTATCTTCGTAGTGCTCACAACAGGTTTAGTGAGCTTCAATCTCTGTCTGTATGTGGGAATGAGGTGAACCATCACGTGATCAGATAATCCCAGCGCAGCTCGAGGGACAGCGTGATATGCGTCTTTCACTGTGGTGTAACAGTGATCCAGTGTGTTTAATCCTCTGGTGGGGCATTTAATAAACTGTTTGTAGCGGGGGAGATCGTGGCTCAGATTGCACTGATTAAAGTCGCCAGCCACAATAATCAGCGAGTCTGGAAAACTCCGCTCTGTGTGTTGAATGTGATCCGCGAGCACGCGCTGAGCTTCGCGCGTGTCCGCGTCGGGAGGGGCGTACACAGCGATCAGTATAAAAGAAGCAAACTCCCGTGGGGAATAAAAAGGCTTGCAGTTGATAACAAGAAATTCCAAGGCAGGAGAACAGTGTTTGGAAATTACCGTTACATCAGAGCACCAGCTACAGTTGATGTAGAAGCAGACACCGCCTCCTGTGGTCTTGCCGGAAAGCTCTGTGTCACGATCAGCACGGAAGAGCTGGAAGCCGTCGAGGCGCAGCGCGCTGTCCGGTATATTTTCCCGGAGCCAGGTCTCAGTAAAGCAGAGGACAGCTGAGGAGGCGAGGTCCTTAAAACGCATCAGCAGTCTCAGTTCATCCACCTTGTTAGAGAGAGAGTTGGTATTGGACAGAAATATGCCAGGCAGCGCCGTTCGCGAGCCTCTCCTGCGAAGTCGTACGAGAGCGCCCGCTCGTCTTCCTCTCTTCCGCCGTCTCACTTTCCGAGCCAAACAATAAACCAGATCGGCGGCAGGGGCTAGAAAAACTGGGAGGAGGTCCGTGGGGGTCAAAGTCCTGATATTTAAAAGTTCTTCACGGGTATAAGTGCAAGCAGACACACAATTGACAAACAAAAACAAACAAAGAGCGCAGCGAAGCACCATGTCGACCGCTGTGGGCGCCATCTTGTACCCCGTGACATGTGGCGGTGTTCAGACCGAGAAGGAGTAATTTCTCCATCAGTCTCTGGGGAATAATGGTGTTGAATGCTGAACTGAAATCAATGTACAGGAGTCTGGCGTAGGTGTCTTTCTGGTCCAGGTGGGTGATGACAAAGTGTAGGGTGCTGACTGTAGCATCCTCTGTGGAGCGGTTTGAACGATAGGCAAACTGGAGCGGGTCATGTGATGCAGGGAGGCAGGCTGTAATGTGTGGTTTGACAAGCCGTTCAAAACACTTCATCACAATTGGTGTCAGTGCAACAGAACGATAGTCATTCAAACAGGACACAACTGGTTTCTTTGCCATCGGTACAATGATAGAGGTCTTGAAGCATCTGGGAACGATGGCCTGACTCAGGGAGATGTTATAAATGTCAGTCAGGACATCCGCCAACTCGCTCGCACAGTCTCGCAGCACACGTCCCGGGATGTTGTCCGGACCTGCAGCTTTACGTGGATTGACTCTGGTTAGGGTCCTCCGTGTGTCCGCTGTGTTGATGGTAAAAGCTGGTCCGACCCATGGTGGGGGTGGGCCAGCCGTCCCTCTGATTGTCGAGTTTGATGCTTCAAAACGTGCAAAGAAGTCATTGAGCCTGTCTGGAAGTGAAGCGTCGTCATCATCGACCCCCTGCCTAGACTTATAGCCCGTCAGTGTCCGAACTCCCTGCCACATCTGCTTGGTGTTCCTAGTGTCACAGAGGTGTCCCTGGGTTTTCTCCGCATAGGCGCGCTTCGCCGCCTTAATTCCCTTTGAGAGCGCAGACCTGGCTGAGCGGAAGGTGATCCTTTCCTTTGCTCTGAAGGCTGCATCCCTGGCTGTAAGTAGCGAGCACACCTCTGCAGTCATCCAGGGCTTATGGTTACCCCGCATAGTGATGGTCTTCACTGTAGTGACATCCTCTGTGCACTTCGCGATGTAGCTGGTGACCGTTTCAGCATACTCCTCCACATCTGTCTTGTCTTCCTGGGAGGCTGCTATTTTGAAGACCTCCCAGTCTGTGTGCAGAAAACAGTCTTTCAGTGCAGAGGTTGCACTCTCTGGCCAAATTCTGATTTGTTTCACAGCCGGCCTGCTGCGCTTCAATAAAGGTTTGTAGACAGGCACCAGCATCACGGATATGTGGTCAGAAAGGCCGAGATGGGGGCGGGGTATCGCCTTATATGCATCATATATGTATAATGTGGGTTGATTCAGCAAATATTTCGCTCTGTGTAGTATTGCGATTGATTTAGATATTTTACCTTTAATATAATTAATATGTGACTTCCAACACGGTATATTATCAATTATTACTCCAAGAAATTTAGTTTCAGATACCCTTTCAATCTCTACACCATTTACACTGAGTTTAGATACTAAGTTGTTGTGATGGTTGTTAAAAACTATAAATTTTGTCTTACTTAAATTGAGCGTTAATTTGTTTGAATCAAACCACAGTTTAAGCTTTCCTAATTCCTTTCCGAGTGTATCCAAAAGTTGTTCCAAATTGCTTCCACTGCATAATAGATTAGTGTCATCAGCAAACAATATTAAATCCATTTTTTCCGAGACTTTACATATATCACTTATATACATATTGAATAACAATGGCCCCAAAACTGAACCCTGTGGGACTCCACAAGTAACCCTCAGTAACTGTGAGTTTTTGTTACCAACACATACATACTGATATCTATTCTTTAAGTAACTACTTAACCAGGACAGTGCTACCCCCCCTAATACCACAATTTTGTAGTTTCTTTAATAATAAATTGTGATCCACTGTATCAAATGCATTTTTAAGATCCAGGAATACCCCAACTGAATACTCTTTATTTTCAACGGCAGTTGATATTTTTTCTATAAATTCCATTAGATCAAATGCAGTTGTCCTCTTGCGTCTGAACCCATATTGCTGCTCACACAATAAATTATTCTTCATTATGAAGTTGTCAATTCTCTCACAGAATATTTTTTCAAGTATCTTGGAAAATTGGGGCAATAGTGAAATTGGTCTATAGTTTGAAAGTTCCCCTCTGTCACCCGTCTTGTATGTCGGAATTACTTTAACTATTTTCATTGCAATGGGAAATATACCTGTTTGGAGAGACAGATTACAAATATACGTCAGTGGTTTTACTAAGCAGTCTAGGGATGGGCATTCGGTGAAATTTTCTTCACCGATCGTCGGGAGAATTAATGATTAATAATCGGTTAATCATTAACATTTTTAGGTAGGTAACAAGGCAGGTAGACTACATTAGAACATCAGGTATCAGCACGGAGCGCCGCACAACTCAAATCCACCTCTCTCTCTCTCAGATCTCTCTCTCTCTGTTCGCTGTTGTCGTGTTGGCTCGGCTCGGCTCGGGAATCTCGCAAGCTGATTGGCCGAGACGTTTCACCCCACAAGCTGATTGGCCGAGACGTTTTACCCAGCTCTCTCTCCCTGCCGAGCGGCCACCCAACAAACGAAGACCGCATTCATTGCTCTATCGCTCGTATTGCTTAGTCTAGCCGCGTGGAACTTTTTGCTGTTCTCTTGTGCCATTTTGTGCGAAATAGTCTTCCCGTCGAGCTACTACGCCGCCTCCTGCAGCTTCCCTCGACGTGTGTACACCGAATCTTCATGACCTTCTCAATAAAGTTTCTGAAAAAAAAAAAAAAAAGAATCTTCACGACCGCCATTACTCAGCGCGCAACCACTGTTGGCGGTTTCTTTGCGTAATAAGGGTGTTCCATGGACCCTGTCGATGAGGTATATTTGTATGCTGCATTGCAGTGATTGCAGTACACCTGGTCATTTTTTAAATTGAAATGGTCCCACGCAACACTTCGCCGTAACCGCTTCATGATTTGGCGATTGCCCTACGTAAGCACGCATGTATCAACTGAGACACGCCAGGGTACGGCGATGGTGTAATGTTGCCCCCTGGTGCCCAAATTTTGCCATTGCATTGTTTGAGGACAGCCGTGCACTAGGCCTTAATAACCTCGGATTGTTTAAAAAAAAAAAAAAAACGGTTTGTCGACGAAAATGAACTTCCTCGGTGAAATTCTTAATGATCAATTATCGGTTAATCGGTAAATTATGCCCATCCCTAAAGCAGTCAATAATAGTTTTGACTAAGAGCATGTCATTACCATCACAGTCCGTAGATGTTTTACTTTTAAACAATTTAACCATTTCAATGACCTCTCTCTCGTCTGTGTTCTTTATAAAAATGGAGTCTTTTATAGCAGTGTTTTTGCTTATTGTATCACCCGTAGGTGCTGTAATGGGTATTTCTCGAGCCAAATTAGGACCAATGTTAACAAAAAAGTTATTAAATTCATCTGTAGGTGAAACTGCATTCACACTCTGAGTCGTATTATTTTTTGAAAAATTGGTTGGGTAGCTTGTATTTCTGTTTTTATTTCCAAGAATATTGTTAAGTATTGTCCATGTATTTTTAATATTGTCTCTGTTTTTCTCCAGTTCTTTACTGTAATAGTCTCTTTTACTACATCTCATTATACAGTATATGTTAACTTATTTTTGTACGTTTTATACTGCTGCTCTGTTTCTTTTGTCCTTTTCTTTAGAAAAGCTTTATATAATAAATTTTTCTTTTTACACACCTTTTGTAATCCTTTGGTTAACCATGGCTTATCGACAAATTTATGTTTAAGCTTTATCTTTACTAATGGACAATTTTTTTCATAAAGAGTGGTTACAATGTTCATAAATGTGTTGTAGGCTTCATTTACATCTGATACATAGACTTTTGTTCAGTCCTGCTTCAGCAAGTCTTCTTTAAAAGAACTGATTGCATTTTGTGATTTGTATCTGAACGATTTTAAAAAATTTTCTGTATTGACCTCCGTGTGGCCATGGATAAGTGCAAAGGTTGGCAAATGGTCACTTATATCATTTATCAATAATCCACTTTCTATTTTCTTATCAATAATATTAACAAACAGGTTGTCAATAAGTGTAGCAGTGTGAACTGTGATTCTACTGGGATGTGTTATTGTGGGATATAGATTCATACTGTACATAGAATTCATGAACTCTGTAATTACATTTTGTTGATGTGGATTTAGTAAATCAGTATTGAAATCTCCACAAATTACTACAATTTTCTTACTAGTAATATTATTGTACAGCTTGACTAATTTATCTCTGAATGTCTCAATGCAAGTTCCCGGCGTTCTATATATACAACTTATAATTAGATTTTTTGTTTTATCTTGGTCAATCTCAACAGTAACACATTCTAAAATCCCTGGTAGTGCAAAGGACATTCCATTTCCAAGTTTACACCTATACAGGTCATCAATATACAGTGCAACACCACCACCCTTTTTTTGAGATCTGTTAATATGAAACATCTGATATCCCTCTATTGCCATCAGAGGAGCCTGCTCTTCATTAAGCCAAGTTTCAGAGACTGCGATAGCTGTAAATTTTCTGTCTAGCTGTTTTAAATAGTCCTGAATCTGCGGAAAGTTTTTGTTAAGACTTCTGCTGTTGAAGTGTATTATTGATAGTTTACCATCTAGTTGCACTTGACTTTTGAATTGCTTTTCAGTGTAATATTCACAATGATTATGAATATTATTGAAAAAGTGGTTATCAGGATCAATATCATTCTCCATCTCTTGTAGTTTATGTTCAGCATAATGGCATATTTTCAGAGTTTGAGTTTCCTCATTCTGTGTCAAATGACTTCCTCCGACTGGGTATAATTGATGTCTACTCAAGTCAGTCATAAGTTTTTTCGTTTGTTTTGTTTATTTTCATTTAATTTTTTTTTTTAAACGACATTGACATGGTATGTCAAAAGAACTATTCTTGCCGTGTGTGTGTGGATATGGATTGTCATAGTCTCTTAATTTTCTTAATCAGTGTTCATCTATATTTATTTAAGTTAGTAACATCTCTGATTATTATACTCTTTGCTTCCTCAGGTGTTCCATTTAGTTTGATCCAAACTCGACAATTTCTTGTCCATGTTGCCTGTATCTTATTTTGTCTTTTCAGCATCCGTGCTTGCCATGCTATTTCAGCATTAGTTTTGGTTAGATGTTCATTTAGGTAAACTTCTGTTCCCCGTAGCTTTCTGGCCTGCCTCAGTATGTCATTCTTTACCCTTCTGTTCACAAAACGCATCACAATTGATTTCTTTGTTTTATTATCCTTTCTGGGTAAAGCATGACAGGCTGAAATTGCATTTGCTTCGACCTTTATATTTCTACTATCAAAGAACTGAAGCACCTGGTTTTCCAGGGAGACTGATTCGCCCAGGGGAGCATCCTCACCTCTCATTCCTGTTGTAGCATGAGCATATGATTGATATTTAATGTCTAGTCCACTTACAATTAGATTGTTCATACAAGAGTATTGTTCAAGATCCTCGACGCTTCGCTCCAAGTCTGCTATTTTTTTGTCTTTTTCCTTAATTGTTAATTTTAATTCTTGGACTTCTTCCATTAGCCCTAATATTTTAGCCTACTGACTAGCCACTTTGGTCAGTTCTTCTGACAAGAAGTTCAGAGATTTTTTGATCTCTTCGATTTCCTCCTTCTTTGGTGGCATTTTTACTGACCTGTGGATAGTAAAACAATCTCTGCTGGTGTTGCTAGTATCCGATCCGACCGACCTCGAATCCAGCTGGGCCTCAGCTAGCCCCCTCCGCTGCAAGTCCCGCTGCTTACCGCCGCCGTAACCGAGCTCCTGTCCAGCCGGGGTACCGGCAGCTCCTCCACCAAGTCCCGCCGCCGCTGTAGCCGAGCCCCGATCCTGCTCCTGTCCAGCTGGGGGTCCCGGTAGATCCTCCGTTGAGCCCCACCACCTACCGCCGAAGAAACGCCAATCAGTTCACTCACGAATGAGAGCAGTCCCAAAAGTCCAATTCTTACAGCGAGCGCAAAACAGCTCTTAAAAACAGAGATCGAGTCTGACCCCCAAATCCAGACCGGCTGAACCACAGCTATCACCGCAAACATGAACAACAGAATATAGAAACATAAATAAATAAATAAGTATGGAAATGAAAGGGAGAGAATGGAAAATGAAGTTTGAGAGGCCGGTAGGGAATGGGATTTAACTGGGATTCTGGGAACAGAAGGAGATGGAGAGGCAATGAGGATCACGAGAAGGGCTCTTTCAAAACAAAACAGCAATTTTCCTGCACCTCGCTTCCAAAGCCGGCCGATCGCCGCCTCGTTCCCCTGCTGAGTGCTCTGGAGGGAGCGGTGTGGGTGACCCACCACACTCTACTGGACAGGCAGAGCACTCAGGTTGAGCAATTAACAGAACAATGAGATGTATGGACTGATATCATTATGTAGATGTGCCTTGCAGCCTCTTTTGTCCTACAGCCCCGGAGCAGAGAGGAATTCTGGCGCCAGTAATCCAGCTATTGATATGCGTGACTCTCATGTAAATGTCCATGCATTCCTGCTTGACTGTTATGCTAATTAGGGCTGGGAATGATCCCTAATTTCCAGAATCGATTCGATTCCGATTCTTGAGATTCTGAATCGATTCGATCCCGATTCGATTCGATCCCGATTCGATCTGGGGAATTGCCATTTTAATAGCCATTTTACTTCCCATGAAACAAAAATCTTAGAGACCTAATGCTGCAAATTGTACCAAGAATCTTCTAACTTTGTTAATACATAAATTATCACATATAGAACTGACCCAAAATCAGTTACAATAATGCACTTTTTATTATTTAACTTATCATTTCATAAAGTGCTCACAGGTGCTTTCTTTAGTGCAAAGGGTGTATCGTGTCAAGTTAACCACCCAGAGTAAGTAAACTAATTCAGTGCATGAACCATGCATACATAATCTCACTGTGTTTCAGTCCCTCCAGGGTTTTGTCAGCTGTTTTTGTGATTGTTGTGGCCCAAAAAGCCTGGATTTGTGGGAGCTTTTCCAAAAAGTTATGGCACTTTGAGTTTTTTTGCACTCAAAGTTGTGTGAGGAAGTACAAAATTTAAAGCAAGCACCTCCTTGAATCTTGAATTTGAAGGTCTTCTTCTGTGCTGAAATCCACATGAAGCAGGGATGCTCCTCCACTGACGACCCCTGACCTTCAGAAGGTCTCAGTGAGGATGAAGCTTCCAGTCTTCACACATCTGAAGGCAGATAAAAAGAATAGATTTCACAGTAAAGTTAACATTCATATTTTTAGATCGCCACACCACAGTAGGGTTTAATAATTTAGTTTTTTTTAAAATATTTTAACTACAAATTAACTTTCAATGTTTGAAAAGGGTTTCAATTCATTTCCTGAGAAGGTTTGTTCATTTCAATTTAGTTCTACTGAGTAAAAATAGCTTGTTGTACTGCAGCCTTTATTAATTTTATTGTGGTGTATTCTCTTCACATCTCTTACTTAAGTGGCAGAAGTCCATAATCTCATAAAATATACCTTAATTCTGCATTTATTCACAGCGCTTAACCAACAGTTCTCTCTGTGTCCATAGTTTGTAAAAGAAACCACCATCATCCCAGATAAATTATTAGTTGACGACACAATTGTTAAAACAAATGATATGATACTTACAGTCTCAGCAGCTCCAAGTCTCCCTCTGCTTCACGGGTTTCAGTCTCCGTTTATCCGTTTATCAGTCGTCAACTTTATGTTCCAACACAGCGCTGCACGGAGTAAAAGTCCGTTTATCCCCACTTTATGAAAAATATTAAGAAGCTGTTGAGGACAGCCTTTACAGTGACTTTTGCTGCTAAATTAAGAGACATGCACGTTAATAACTCCGCTCATGTAAACACGGAAGTAAAGACGTGTGCACACGCGGCAGGGAACTCTTGCCGGATGAGAACCGTTTTAACACCACAGAAGAAGAACTAGCACATCCGTTAGCTTGCTAGCTCTGTTAGCACGTCGGTTGTTTATGGTTCTCGGCCGTTGTTCCTGGCTCACTGACCTGGTTTTGACCCGATTATACTCAGCAGACGTTCACAAACGTAAAAATATTATATTAAAATATATTAATATTATATTAAAAGATCGATCTGCGGATTTTGTGGATCGATATCTGCTCAGTCAAACGTGGATCGATCCATATCGATATATCGATCTTTTGAACCCACCCCTAATGCTAATATGCCATGCATGCACTGTCTGTATCTCAGTATAAAAGAGCTGTCTGTATATGCCTCGCTCTCTCACTGTCACTCGCATTCTGACACTCTAGAGATGCAGGGCTCACACCAGCACGCTGCTGGTGTGAGCATGTGAGCTGATGTGCTATTTGATCCTTGCCTCCACATTGGTGACCCTTATTCGTATTCTCCACACTGGAGGATACGAATAAGGGTCACCAGTGTGGTGGATAAAATAAGTGCAGGCGGACACGGCGAACTGAAGGTTAAAGGGGTGCTTTATTCTTCCTCCATCACGAGGCTCACCCAGCGCTGTGGCAGCGCACTGGTGTGAGCCCTGCGTCTCTAGAGTGTCAGAATTCGAGTGAGTGAATGAGGCGTAAAAGGCAATCCACACATCATTTCCCACACTCTCCACCAGTGTGGAGAGTGTGGGAAATGATGAGGCCCTGAGAAAATTTGTGTAAATGTACTTTATGAGAAACTTCATGCCATGTCGAGTCCAATTCCTTCTTTCTTGTCGCTATTTTACAGACGAAAACGTTGATTCATAACTAAATCCGCACATTTCTTTCCTCCTGAGAATGACCACAAAGAAATGAAAAATAAAGTAAAGTTGATAACAAATCTGATTGAACATAATGAGCACAAAAAGCTACAAGGCAAGAGGCAGTTTAAAAATGCAAGGACTTAGAAATACACAGAAAAAGTTTTCTGGCGTTTTAATGTTCAAATTTTTGATTTTTTTTGGTAGTGAATTTAAATATTTAACAAGATCGTGCTTAAATAAATGAAAGGTGGTGGTGGTTCTTCCTTTTGCAGCAGTGAACATATTTATTCAAAATGATGACAAAATTTACAACATCCTTGACATTTGCATCCAGTGAGTCACATGAGCTGGGTGAGTCACAGCTGAGCCTGACATCCCTGTACACCAGACGGGTACAGAGGATTGCTACCTCCATTTTAAATGATGACTCCCACCCTTTGCACTGCAACTTTCAGCTTCTTCCCTCAAGACAGAGGTTTGCTGTCCCAAAAAGTAAAACCCAGCGCTACAAAAACAGCTTTGTTCCTGCTGCTGTCAGTGAGTTGAACAAGTTGTAACAATATATTGCACATAATTTAGTTACCTATTTATTAATTTCATTTTACATTTACTTATTTTTGTAGGTTTTCTATTTGGTTTTTATTATGTTTATAGTCAGCTTCATGTGTGCCTGTGTTTGTGTCTATGTTGAATGTAATTGTGGTTTGTAAATATGGATGTCACCTGACTGCAAAATAAATCTACCTCCGGGTACAAGTAAAGTAACCTGAACCTGAAAGCAATGGTGTAAGCAAACACCTCAGCACTCGTTCAGTGATGCCTGCCTTTGATCTTTGATGGTGTCATAGCGAGTCTTTTGATCTTTGATGGCAGCGCAAGTCCCATGATTCCTGATTTGATCTTTGATGATGTCATTGTGTGTTCTATGATCTTTGATGTCAGCGAGTCCTATGATCGTGAGTGATGCCTGCGTTTGATGTTTGATGATTTCATGGCAAGTCCTGTGATCGTGAGTGATGCCTGCCTTTGATCACACACAGATTTTCTTGAATCACTCTATACTATGGTGTCTATATGACGTCAAATAGACATCATGTAGACATCATAGGAACATCATTGGTTGTCCTATCATCTTTTAGTGAGTCAAGTCCTATGGTTGTGACAGATACAGAGATTTCTCGAATTATATGATTCTGAAAAGAATATAATAGTGATGAAGAAGACACAGACAGACAGACAGACACACACACACACACACATACAGATTTTTTGAACTTGAATTATATAGTGATGATAGTAATGATCCTGTTGTTCCAATATATAGAGCAGGTGGCGGTAAACTGGTTGCCAACCTCCAGTCAAATCTAAAAGAAGAACCTGTTGTTCCATAGTGAGTGATGTCTGAAGATAGAGTTGAGGTTCGATTGGACACAGCAATGATGATAGAAGGACTACAACTCCTGACCAGATAGCGTGATGATAAAGAGTGAAGTATGTGGCGGTAATGCGCCTGTAAGTTGGTTGCCAACCACCAATCAAATCTACAAAAAGAAGTAGTTCAGAGAATAGTGTTGTGTGGGGAGAAGTTGTGGGTAAATATCATTTTGCTATAGCCCAATGCTTTTTTGCTGAAGTTAGATAATTTAATGGGAATCTTTTGAACTTCAAAATCACATTTAAGTAGGAAGTTGATGCCTCTAACTTTGTTGAATAATTTATTTGGGATATGATACCACATGGAATTGGGCTGGGAGTACAGTCTTTCAACCATTTCAATCTCAGAGATGCAATAATTGATTCAAATTCCATGGCTTTTAATCTCCCTTTGTCACAACCTCTAAGAAATTGAAATTGACGAAGGTAGTGAGTTTTATTTTTCCAGATAAATTTAAATATAATGGAGTTGGGTGTCTCGATTACTTTGGAAGATGTGTATAAAGAGTGGCATGGATAAAAAAGTGTAGAGAAACCTTCAGCTTTAGACAGAAGAATTTGCCCCAGTAAAGAGAGGTCTGTTGTTAAGCCAGTGATTTAACAATTTCTGTACATCTCTAGTTCTGGGAACAATATTTGGATCAATTCTTTGAGTTGCATCTTTTGTAATTATATTTACCTCCGCCAAGGAGCTAATGTAATTGGGGTGGTCTGCTTGTTAACATGATAACGCAAAAAGTACTGGACAGATTTATATAGAGTGATGATACGATCTTTCGACAAGGAGTGATTATGTAGAGCAGGGGTGTCGAACTCATTTTTACCGAGGGCCACATCAGCGTAATGACTGTGCTCAAAGGGCCAGATGTAACTTATAAATGTAACTAAATGTAATCGAATGTAATGTAAAATAAATGTAACTACTCCTTAATGTTAAATAACTCTGAATTTATTACTTATTCAAGTCACAAACATTGCAGTTGCATAGAAAAAAATATGTTTGCTTGTTGCTCTGTTATAACATAAACCTTTTTAATTTGTCAGCTTATGAAACCCACATAACTCCATCAATCATGGATCAAACTATCCAAGTGAATGAATAATAACATAATAAATAACTCTGAAAAAACTCGGAAAAATAACACAATAAATACCCATTAAAATGGGCTTAATTACTGTAAAATCAACAATTGTGAGCTGCTAAGAACATGTATGACAGATGTAGCATTTAAAAAAAAGGCTGCACACAGCCTTGCATCCAACTGATGGTTTGATTACAATAATTTGTCTGTCCTTGAACACACCAAGTGGATCCCCTCTCTACCATCCATTGATCATGTTCTGAAAATAACAAACACAAAACAAAATGCAAGCACAATCATTAAATTGCACACAGAATTTAACTATTCTTCTTCTTGGTTGAATTACATTTTATTATATTCTAATTAAGTTTTTTAAAAATGCTTACCTATGTGCTTTCTGACCAGATGTCTGACACCGTTTTTCCATTACCAGTGTGTCAATGTCTGGTTTTAGGTCCTGTGCTGAGGCAATCCGTAGAACAGAATGGAGGTTGTCATCAGTGAGGCGTGATCTGTGCTTGTTTTTGTTCAGATTCATTAAGGAAAACATCTGTTCGCACAGATAGGTGCTCCCAAACATGGACAGAACACGGGCAGCATGAAGTCGAAGCTGTGGCATCAAACCAGGGGGCAGCAGACGGTAAAAGTCCTGGATTGCAGCATGCTGGAACTTTACTCTCAGGCCACTGTCACTTTGTTTGCGTCCCTGAAGCTTCTGATTCAGTTGGGCGAGATGCTCGGTTATGTCACACAACACAGCAAAGTCACACAGCCACTTTGGATCTGACTGTTCAGACAAGGGTTTTCCTTTACTCTGCATAAAAACAGCAATGTCCTCCCTGAGCTCAAAAAATCGCGTGAGGACTTTGCTCCTACTCAGCCACCGCACTTCTGTATGGTACGGCACATCCCCGTGCTCCGAGCCCATCTCCTGCAAAAACAGCTGGAACTGACGGTGATTTAGGCCTCGCGCCCGAATAAAGTTCACTGCTTTCATGACTGTGGTCACTATGTCATCCATCCCCAGCACCTTCCCACACAAAGCTTCTTGATGGATAATGCAATGATACGTTATCAACGGCGTGTGACAGTTCATTTTTTGCATTTTCCCCTTCATTAGTCCAACCAAGCCCACTTTTCCTCCACACATTGCCGGTGCACCGTCTGTAGTTAATCCCACCAAGTTTTCCCAGGGCAATGCATTTTTACTTACAGACTTCTCCACTGCATCAAAAATGTCCTGTCGTGGTCCCATGCATTGCAGCTACATTCAACAGCTCCTCAGTGACAGAGAGATCCGACTTCACGCCTCTAATAAAAATTGATAACTGCGCTGTATCCGTGTTATCTGTGCTTTCATCAACAGCTAATGAAAAAGCTGTGTAGCTGCGTGCCTCCTCGGCCAGCTGTGTTGCAAGATTTTCTGCTAGTTCCTTAACTCGGTCCGTGATGGTGTTTCTTGATAAACTGACATTTTTAAAAGTCTGTAACTGGTCGGGACACACCTGCTCACAGACCTTCAGCATGCACTGCTTCAAAAACGCTCCTTCTGAAAAACACTTGGAAGCGTGGGCGATTTCTTCAGCCACAATAAAGCTAGCTTTCACTGCCGCATTGTTTTTGGCTGTGGATTTCGTGAACATACTCTGCTGCAACCGCAGTTTGCCTTTTAATTCTTGGGCAATTTGTTGCTTTTCTTGAAGGCTAGCTTTGGCGTACATGGCTCCGTGTTTGGTGTCAAAATGCCGACGCAGATTGTACTCTTTGACAACCGACACCGCCTCGTAACACAAAAGACATACCGGTCTTTCTCCTTGAAGCACAAACAAGTATTCGCCTTCCCATCTTTCTTGAAACAGTCTTCCGTCTGCATCAACTTTTCTCTTCCTGGACATTTTGGGGATCATTATTTATTTCTGAATTCCACTCAGTAGCATTGATGTGGAAACACTGCCGTGTAATGGCGGTGAGCCGTCACTTCACGGGTATCATAGTCGACAGGCATTGTGTGAAATGTAGTTTTTGGTCAAAGCACTCTTTTGACCTAGTGATCCCTCACTTATCGCGGTTAATGGGTTCCAGAACCGACCGCGAAAAGTGAAAAACCGCGAAGTAGCGTCACCCCCCTTTGTGGAATTCCAGGCTGATCTCGTTAGTTTTTTGATACATAAAATAATGTATAAATAATATAAATAATACGTACGTTCATTCTCTCACAGAATGAAAAGAATCTCGCGAGAGTGCTTCTCTCGCGAGATTCCCGAGCCGAGTCAACACGAGAACAAAATCTAGAGTCGGGAGCGATCTCTTGGGGGGAGATGCTGGCCAGCGAATCAGAGAGGTGGATTTTCAGTTGTGCGGGCTCTCCGTGTTGATACGTGATGTTCTAATGTCTCAATTTTGAATTTTTGATGAATATTTTTGAAAAATCCGCGATGCACTGAGGGTGCGAAAGGTGAAGCGCGAGCTCTCGCGGGCCACATAAAATGACGTGGCGGGCCACATGTGGCCCGCGGGCCTTGAGTTTGACACATGTGATGTAGAGTGAAGTACGTGGCAGTAATGCACCTGTAAGCTGTTTGCCAACCACCAATCAAATCTAAAAGAAGAAGAAGAAGATTTTGATGAAATTGTCACCAGAGGTGGTTCTGGGCCTAGAGAGGAACCCATTCCATTTTAGTCGTGATTCAAGAATGCATACCTCTGCCACTGTCATGAATTGCCTCTCAAGGCAGGAACTAAGACCCGCACTCTGAACTGTAGTTGTGATATTTATTGAAGGGGACAAAAATTCCAAACAGTGCGCAAAACACAAAAATTCCAATAGTGCACAAACTAACTTACAGACAGAGAAGGTAACGGAGAAGGCGGAATTAATCAGGAAATTGCACCAGAACAGTGAATGGGTTCTGATGCACAGTGACAGAAAGCAGAAGCTCCAACAATGAATGACAGAAACAAGGAACTTAAATAGGAGATGGTGTCAATGAACACAACTGGATGCAGGTGTGGATCACATGAGGGGGCTGCACGGTGGCGCAGTGGTTTAGCACTGTGGCAGCACAGTTTTACCCTCGGCCGGGGGATCGCGGGGATCATGAGATCGTGGGTTCGATCCCAGCCCCCGACCAACAGTGAGCTGTGTGGAGTTTGCATGTTCTCCCCGTGTTGCGTGGGTTTACTCCGGGATTTCTCCGGTTTCCTCCCGCACACCAAAAACATGCAGGTTTAGGGCACTCGCGCACGCAGCGACCAGCAGCCGGTGGCTTGTCACCAGACTGCAAACCAAATCTACCTACGGGTACAAATAAGTAACAAAAAAAAAAAAAAAAAAAAAAAAAAAAAAAAAAAATGAGCGGGCAAGGGGTAACAAAGATTACAATAGAGATCAGCTGGGAGTATTGAGAGGGGAAGACGGGACTGACTGCTGACAGGAGCACTGCCCACAACACAACAAAAAACACAAAAGTGCCACTGACAGCTGCAGCCCTGAGAGGGGGAGAAAAAAACACAACAGGATACAATTATGATATGATGGCAAATAAAGACAAGTACCTCAAATACGTAAATAACAAAACTATAATGAACGTAAACAGGAAACCAAATCATACTAAGAAACAATACAGAATATGTGAAAATCAACCAAAGATCTTTCCAATCCGATGACAACTTTTTGATCCGGCGACACCTTACACACTTTATTCATCACGGACACACAGATCGCCCCAAATGTCTCCTGAGCCGGCGGACGGAGCCACTGTTTACAGCAGGAGACGGTGCAGCAGGGAACAGCTGCTTGCACTTAATCGCCACTCGGTGCTAACTGAAAAACTCGACGTACCGGGAGAAATAAGGCGAAAACGACGTGGTTGTCGGGCTGGTGTTAGACGGCGGACAAGGAGTATAAGGTACAGACCCACCTTCCCATCCGTTGTCATGGGAATGTACGTTCTATATTGGGAAAGGTCGATGAGCTAGCGGCTATCTCCCGCTACGACAGCGTATACCGGGAATGCTCTCTCCTTTTGTTTACCGAGACGTGGCTAACTGAACTAGTAGCAGATGCTAACATTGAGCTGGAGGGTTTCCACGCGATGCGGGCAGACCGAACACCAGACAGTGGCAAAGCAAGGGGCGGTGGAGTATTGATCTGTGTTAATAACAACTGGTGCAGACCGGGACACATCACTGTTAAACAACAGCACTGCAGCAAAGACATCGAATTGCTAGCTGTTAGCATGCGGCCTACATATCTCCCGAGGGAATACTCACACGTGATCTGCATTGTTATTTATGCAAAGCCGATGGCGAACGCTGGGACAGTGCGTGACGTCATCCACTCAGTAACTGGCAGGCTGCAGACAGAACACCCAGATGCTCTTCTCCTCATCTCAGGCGATTTCAACCATGTCTCACTGTCTCCCATTCTACCCACGATTACCCAGTATGTCACATGCCACACTAGAGACAATAAAACACTGGACTTATTCTACACAAACACTAGGGAGGCGTACACCTCATCACAACTTCCCCCACTCGGGAGATCGGATCACAACTTGGTTCATCTCCGGCCGGTGTACAAACCCCTACTGCACAGACAACCTCCGGCCATGCGCACAGTGAAGTTATGGTCTGAGGAGGCAATGGACACTCTAAAGGGCTGTTTTGAAACCACCAACTGGGAGCAGCTCTGCGATCCACATGGTGAGGACATCGATGGCCTCACTCACACCATCACGGACTACATCAGCTTCTGTGTGGAGAACACCGTTCCCACCAAGACCATTATGGTGTTGCTCAAACAACAAACCCTGGATCAACCCTGAGATAAAAACACTTCTGAGAGAGAAGAAGAGGATCTTCAGGTCGGGGAACAGGGAGATGCTGAAGTCCGAACAGAGGGAGCTGAGGAGAAAGATCAGAGAAGGCAAGGACAGCTTCAGGAAGAAGATCGAGGACAAACTGCAACAGAGCAACATCAGCGGGGTCTGGAGAAACCTTAAAACCATCTCTGGGCTCCAGAATACCTCCCCCCAGGCCACGGGGGGCAGGGAGTGGGCGAACAATCTGAATCTGTTTTTTAATAGGTTTGACCAACCGCCCTCCCCCCTGACTGCACAACAACCACTGCTGCCACTGAAGACATCAAGTCCTGCTGCCCATTCCCCACTCCACCATCACCCCCCCACTCCCAACACACAGCTCCCCCAACCTGACCCTCACTAAGACCCAGGTGAGGACGGAGCTGAGGAAGATCAAGGCGAGGAAGGCGTCGGGACCGGACGGCATCAGTGCAAAGCTCCTGAAGTCCTGTGCAGACCAGCTGTGTGGGATTGTGGAGTACATCTTCAACCTGAGCCTGAAGCTGGGGAGGGTACCACAGTTGTGGAAAACATCTTGTGTGGTACCTGTACCAAACACTTCCCACCCCAAAGATCTGAACAGCTAAAGACCAGTGGCCCTGACGTCCCACATGATGAAGACCCTGGAGAGACTGCCCCTTGCTCACCTCCGCCCCCTGGTGGGACCAGCGATGGATCCACTCCAGTTCGCCTACCAGCGTGGTATTGGGGTGGAGGATGCGGTCATCTTCCTCCTTCACCGTTCTCTGTTCCACCTGGAGAAGCCTGGGAATGCAGTGAGAATCATGTTCTTTGACTTCTCCAGTGCTTTCAACACCATCCAACTGATGATCCTGAAGGACAAGCTGCTGTGCGCAGGGGTGGACCAGCACCTGTCGTCATGGATCCTGGACTACCTCACAAACCGGCCACAGTTTGTGAGAACCTGGGACTGTGTGTCTGACACGATCATCGGTAGCACGGGGGCCCCCCAGGGAATGGTTTTGGCTCCCTTCCTGTTCACCCTTTATACTGCGGACTTCTCACACAACACAACACTGCCATCTACAGAAGTTCTCTGACGACTCTGCGATCGTCGTATAGAGGGCTTATCCAGGACTTTGTGGACTGGTGCCATCAGAACTGCCTCCAGATCAATGAGGAAAATTAAGGAGCTGGTGGTGGACTGCCGCAGGCAAGGACAACCCCTCACAGCACCAGTAAACATCCAGGGAACAGACATTGAGATGGTGACATCCTACAAGTACCTGGGTGTTCATCTGAACAATAAACTAGACTGGTCACACAATACTGACGCACTCTACAAGAAGGGACAGCGCAGGCTGTTCCTACTGAGGAGACTCAGGTCTTTTGGTGTACAAGGGGCGCTGCTGAAGACATTCTACGATACGGTGGTGGCATCAGCCGTCACTTTTGGAGTGGTCTTCTGGGGCAGTGGCATTACAGCAGCCGATAGGAAGAGACTGAACAAACTGATCAAGAAAGCTAGCTCTGTCCTGGGGCAGCGCCTTGACTCAGTGGAGGAGATGGGAGAGAGAAGGATGGTGGCTAAACTGTCATCTATGCTGGAGTCCGAGTTCCACCCTATGCAAGACACACTGAATGCACTAAGGAGCTCATTTAGCAGCAGACTACATCGTCCTAGGTGCACAACCAAGAGGTTTCGCAGGTCCTTCCTACCAACGGCTGTCAGACTGTATAACCTTAGCAGGGCTGCTCGCAGAGATAGCAAAAAGACGTGACAACCAAATAGTATTGAATGCAAAAGACGCAATAGACTTACACAATGGTCCCCTCCGGTATACAACTAGGAAAATATTGGTAGCTACGGAGGGTGAGAATATGTTTGGGTACATAATCATACCATGTAGGATAACTAATTAGACGGTTATGCTGTTTCATTCCATCTAGCTACAATGCTCCGCACTGTGTGTGTTTATATATTTATTCCATCTAGCGACAATGCTCCGCACTGTGTGTTTATATATTTACATATTATTCCATCTAGCTACAATGCTCCGCACTGTGTTTATATATTTACATATTTATTCCATCTAGCTACAATGCTCCGCACTGTGTGTGTTTATATATTTGCATATTTATTCCATCTAGCTACAATGCTCCGCACTGTGTTTATATATTTACATATGTATTCCATCTAGCTACAATGCTCCGCACTGTGCGTTTATATATTTACATATTTATTCCATCTAGCTACAATGCTCCGCACTGTTTATATATTCATATATTTATTCCATCTAGCTACAATGCTCCGCACTGTGTGTTTATATATCTATATATTTATTCCATCTAGCTGCAATGCTCTGCATCGTGTGTCTATATATTTGTTTATATGTACATATGTATAATCGCTGCTCTTGTTTTTTCTTGCCTTCTGATTGTTGCGCTGAGTGTTGCTATCCCTGTGCTGTTGCAATCCTGGAATTTCCCCATTGCGAGACTAATAAAGGCTTATCTTATCTTAGATAAAATAACAGGAATAAGAACTCAAAAGTACAATACCATGCCTAATATAAAAAAACAGGCAAAGAGAAAGTGCATGGCGGAGTCCCCCCCCCCCCCCCCACCATGCTCAGATTGTGATAACCAAGGCTCTTGTCTTCTCACAGTTTGTTAGCATGAATCCTTCAAAACTACTGGATAGACTCTGATGCACTTTTCACCAGAACTGGCTTGTTGCCTGCACATGAACCCATTACATTTCGGAGGTGATCAATGAGGGACAGAAGGAGCCTTGCCGGAGGTATGCGCTCTCTGAGTGCTTTTCTAGTTTTGTTTGTGAAATCACAATAGGCCTGTTCTGTTATACTTGTTTACTACACACTGCAGTGATATGATACTGCGTTGTTGGTTATATTGCTGAATATGAACCTTGTCAGTAAACTACAAGGGAGAAGACAGGAGGGAAAAAAAAATCTCAAAAACTGACCTGAAAGATTCAATAAACCATGATGCTGCAGTGTTTCCTCTGGCTGAAAGACCTTGGCGCGGTGGCAACATATTTTTCCGGGGTGGTGGGAGTAAACATAAGACACGATTGTAACCGGAATATTAATGTTTGTTTATTATGTTAATTTTATACTATTTATTTCTTTTTAAAATTTTACACAGTAACGATGCATATGGAACTTACATTTGAAGTATTGTACAACCGAGGCTTGAATATTGGGCCAGTTGGGGCCCTATCCAGACATTCTGTGTTTAGACTTTTTAGTGGTGTTATCCTTCTTTCCTTCCTCTGCCTGAACACTTTCCTCTCCTTGGCTCCTCTCTTCTGTCTCATCTTTCCTTCTCTGAGCTCTGTCTAATTCAGGTTCTCTCTCTGTCGATGGTGGTATACAAACAGGTTAGAAAATATCAAGTGTCATGTTTTGTCCTGCAGGATTTTTTGTCATGGTTTTCATAAATGACAAGAATATGTGGATTTTTTTATATTTTTATTCTAGTGTTTTGTTTTTGTTTTGTTTTTTTCCCCATTGAGAGAGTAGGGAAGGGAAAGAAGCATTCTTAGTAGTAATGTTCTATGCATACTTAAATTATATGATCAGGTGGGTATAGTAACCAGAAAGTCTACTCGTGTAAAAGCAGTGCTTTGAAAGTAATAATTAATAGTAGATAACCAACAATTTCTAATTGAGTTGAGGGTACAAAGAGCAGCCACTTAAAAACTTGAGTAATGACTTCAGCCTTGAAAGTTTGAGGTTTTTCTTCAAAATTTATAACAATTTTCTTATAGTTTTCTGCTTTTCTCTGTTAATCTGAAGTTGAAACCATGTTCCTCAAATTTGTAATTTCCTCTTGTAAAATTGACTTTTCTTGTACATTTGAAACTTTTATTATAAGTTTGTGGATTATTTTATGACTAATTTTTGTCTGTTTTTGAAAATAAATTAGTTTTTTTTTTTTTTAGATAAATTTGAAACAGGCTGTGGTAATTTTTTTTTTTTTTTAACTTTTTCCTTCTAACAATTTACATTTTTGACCCCAACTTTGCAGTCAGAACAGAGCAATAATTCAACTCTGATTACAAAGAAAAAGATATTAATAAAACTGTAAAACTATAATTAATCTGAGTCAAAAATCAGCCAGAATATTTAGGTATAAGTAGATTTATTCCTCATGTGGCCAAATGAGGGAGAAATACAGAGGCAGCCCCAGGTCTGACCATCCATACCTCTGAATCAGCCATTCATTGTTCTAGTTAGTTTAAAGCTGTGTTATCCATGGGAAGATGAAGAAACTGTCCTTGAGTACATCAAGGTACAAGGCAGGGTGTAACAATTTTTATCTTTGCTCCCAGGAAACATGGAGCCAGTACATTCTCAGTCACACAGGACTAGACATCCAAATTGCTAACTCAGGCACACTCACACGCAGACCAGGGCTGTTCAAGGCCATACATGAATCACAAGTCATATCAGACATATAATATGGAAGAATAATATAAAGGAATGTTTGAAAAGGATGAAAGGGAATAGATGGATGGATGGATGGATGAACTTATCCTCCATGGAATGCACATATTTCCTATTTCAGACATGAAATAGGAAAGGCATGATACATCTTAATAATAATAATAATACATTTTTATTAACAATAATAATGTGGGTAATATGGAATTTTTCTATCATTTTTCTTTATAAATTCATATCGCCTTGGGGTGGCGGTAAAATTTCTGGTGCGGTGGGAGAAATGTTACTTGAGGAAACCCTGATTTCTTTCTTTTTTTAAAATTTTGCACAGTAACTTTGCATGTGGAACTTACCATTTGAAGTATTGTACAACTGAGGCTTGAATGCTGGAATATTGGGCCAGTTGGGGTCCCATCCAGACGTCCTGTGTTTAGACATTGTAGTGGTGTCATTCTTCTCTCCTTCCTCCGCTCTCACCTCTCCTGGACTCGATGTGAGAAGTCGCTACCGCCACGGCATTACTTCCCACTGGTTGCATGTGAGCAAGACAGGAAACCGACCGGTGTTCAGCTGGGCCACGGTATGCTATTGTTTACCTTCTGTCAGCTGTATTGAGTTATTTTTTTATGACAGGAAATATATAAAATATACATAAATAGACACAGTGAGAACGCTCCACATTTTTGGATCAGCCAATCATGGTGCAGGGCCGTCAGCCGTTTCCATCAGCTGTATGGTATTCTGAAATTATGAGCGGAAGAATATTTTCTGTTACTACGCATGCGTGCACATGCCACGCATGCGTAGTAACCCAGGGTATGGCTGTTCTTAAAAGTATGATGAAATGGCAGAACACCGGCGGAAGAGACTGACGTCTGTGCTACGGTAGGATCAGTTTATATTTATTTGTGCTAAAAATATCTATGCATATCAATAAAATGAGGAACGCATCTGATCAAATATCAGTAACTGTAACGCATTACTGAATTTTTCAACAGTAATTTCGTTACACATTACTGCAAAGTAGTGGCGTTAAAGTAACGTGTTACGTTTCCTCCCAACACTGGTCATAATTGACCTTGGCACATCACAAAGTGCATTTAGCTGAATAAAAAATGAACTGTCAAACACTTCAGTGCACAAACCCCCCCAAAAAAGATTGATAACATTAACAAACATTGCACATCCACTACTGTGGTTTTGTTTTAAATCACCACGTGTGAGTAGGAACCTCTTTTTATAACGACACATTCCATTACACACACATATCAGTCAACCAGAAACTTCTAGTAGAGTTAAGGATGCAAAAAGCCCCCACTTAAAAATTTAAGCAATGACTTCAATGTTGAAGGTTTGGGGGTTTTCTCCAAACAATTTTCTGATAGTTTTCTACTTTTCTCTGTAAATTTATCTAAAATTGAAAGCGTTTTTTTTCTCAGATTTATAATTTCCTCTTGTAAAATTGATTTTTCTTTTACATTTGAGACTTTATTATAAATTTGTCGATTTTTATGGCTAATTTTTGTTTATTTTTTAAATAAAATTTGTTTTTGTTTTTTTTAAACAAATTTGAAATGGATTGTGGTAAAATCTTTTAATTTTTTTTCCTTATACAATTTATACTTTTGACCATAAGTTTGCAGAGCCACAACATAACAATAATTTAACTCTTATTTCAAAGAAAAAAATTAAAATTATGTTTAATGGAATAAATTAACTTAAATTACCAAAGATGCAGTTATTTCTGTTATAATATTTCCATATATTTATAGTTTTTTTTTTTATTTTGATTTGACTTTGTATACTTTATTGATCCCCAGAGGGGAAATTGAGGGCATCCACCTGGATGGATGAAGCAGCCACGGTGCAGCGCTATCCCTTAACCATTCACACACACATTCACACCTAGGGCCACTTTAGAGTCTCCAGTTAACCTAACCTGCATGTTTTTGGCCTGTGGGAGGAAACCGGAGAAATCCCGGAGTAAACCCACGCAGATACGGGGAGAACATGCAAACTCCACACAGATCACTGTTGGTGAGGGGCTGGGATTGAACCAGGGATCCCATGGCCAAGGGTGAGTTGCTGTGCTGGTGCAGTGCTAACCACTGCGCCACCGCACCGCCCGAGTGTAGAATTCTCCTCACCACCCAGAAAACAGGAAAAACCTCCCTTATTTTGAATTCCATATGTTGGCACGTTTAGTTTGTCTGAAGACTGCTGACGGATTAAAGTCATTGACTTCATGAATTTCGGTCATTTTAACTTGTCATGTACAGTGGGGGAAAAAAAGTATTTAGTCAGCCACCAATTGTGCAAGTTATCCCACTTAAAAGATGAGAGAGGTCTCCAATTTTCATCATAGGTATACCTCAACTATGAGAGACAAAATGAGAAAAAAAAAATCCAGAAAATCACATTGAAAGATTTTTAATGAATTATTTGGTAAATTCCTTGGTAAAATAAGTATTTGGTCACCTACAAACAAGCAAGATTTCTGGCTCTCACAGACCTGTAACTTCTTCTTTAAGAGGCTCCTCTGTCCTCCCCTCATTACCTGTATTCATTACCTGTCCACGCAAGATCTCACCCCGTGGGGTCAAAATGATCACGAGAACGGTGAGCAAAAATCCCAGAACCACACGGGGGGAACTAGTGAATGACCTGCAGAGAGCTGGGACCAAAGTAACAAAGGCTACCATCAGTAACACACTATGCCGCCAGGGACTCAAATCCTACAGTGCCAGACGTGTCCCCCCGCTTAAGCCAGTACATGTCCAGGCCTGTCTGAAGTTTGCTAGAGAGCATTTGGATGATCCAGAAGAGGATTGGGAGAATGTCATATGGTCAGATGAAACCAAAATAGAACTTTATTGTAAAAACTCAACTTTGTCGTGTTTGGAGGAGAAAGAACACCATACCTACTGTGAAACATGGGGGTGGAAACATCATACTTTGGGGCTGTTTTTCTGCAAAGGGACCAGGACGACTGATCCGTGTAAAGGAAAGAATGAATGGGGCCATGTATCGTGAGATTTTGAGTGAAAACCTCCTTCCATCAGCAAGGGCATTGAAGATGAAACATGGCTGGGTCTTTCAGCATGACAATGATCCCAAACACACCGCCCAGGCAACGAAGGAGTGGCTTCGTAAGAAGCATTTCAAGGTCCTTGAGTGGCCTAGCCAGTCTCCAGATCTCAACCCCATAGAAAATCTTTGGAGGGAGTTGAAAGTCTGTGTTGCCCAGCGACAGCGCCAAAACATCACTGCTCTAGAGGAGATTTGCATGGAGGAATGGGCCAAAATACCAGCAACAGTGTGTGAAAACCAAATCAAATCAAATAAAACTTTATCATATTGCTGTACATACAGCCGTAGTGCAGGCAAGATGAAATTGCGTTTCTCTCGGCATCCATATAAATAGAAGCAGCATGATATAAGACACACTCACACATATCTTCACCCCCACCCCCCCCATCCATTCACACATCCCTGAGACATACTTGGGAAAAACTAACTAACTATAATATACAAATAATATACATAATGTCCGTAGGTGCAGTAGTGTGTATGAGAGATTCCGGGTCAACTGTTCAGCATCCTGACAGCTTGGGGAAGGAAGCTGTTGATCAGTCTGGTGGTTCTGCCTCTGATGCTCCGGAATCGTTTACCAGATGGCAGAAGTTCAAAGTGTTTATGCAGAGGGTGAGAACGGTCCTTGACAATGTTCAGTGCCCTGCTCCTACAACGGTTCTGAAAAAGTTCTTGGACAGAGGGGAGGGAGACTCCAATTACCCTCTCAGCTCCCTTAACTATCCTCTGCAGGGCATTTTTGTCTGACATACTGCAGCTGGAGTACCATGTAGCAATGCAGTACGTCAGAACACTCTCCACCACACCTCTGTAGAAGGTCCTGAGGATGCAGATGGGGGAGAGAGGCCTGTTTGAGTTTCCTCAAGAAGTGCAGTCTCTGCTGAGCCCGCTTCCTGATCCCCAAGGAATTCTTGCTCCAGGTCAGGTCCTGCGAGATCTGCACTCCGAGGAACTTGATGTTCTCCACTCTCTCCACTAAACGGCCGCCGATGCTGAGGGGGACGTGTTCAGGCTGTGACCGCCGGAAGTCGATAATCATCTCCTTCGTTTTGTCCACGTTGAGCACCAGATTGTTCTCCCTGCACCAGCCCTCCAGGTCTCTCACTTCTTCCCTGTACATTGATTCCTCATCCCTCTGAATAAGTCCCACCACCGTGGTGTCGTCTACAAACTTAATAATCTGGTTCCCCTCGTGTCTGGATACACAGTCATGTGTTAGAAGTGTAAACAACAGTGGACTGAGTACGCAGCCTTGAGGGGATCCGGTGCTCAGCGTGACAGAGTTGGAGATGTTGTTTCCAACCCGGACAGACTGAGGTCTCTCAGTCAGGAAATCCAGGATCCAGAGACATGTGGCGTTGTTCAGACCAAGAAGGAGTAATTTCTCCATCAGTCTCTGGGGAATAATGGTGTTGAAATCTGAACTGAAATCAGTGTACAGGAGTCTGGCGTAGGTGTCTTTCTGGTCCAGGTGGGTGATGACAGAGTGTAGGGTGGTGACTGTAGCATCCTCCGTGGAGCGGTTTGAACGATATGCAGACTGGAGCGGGTCGTGTGATGCAGGGAGGCAGGCTGTAATGTGTGGTTTGACAAGCCGTTCAAAACACTTCATCACAATTGGTGTCAGTGCAACAGAACGATAGTCATTCAAACAGGACACAACTGGTTTCTTTGCCACCGGTACAATGATAGAGGTCTTGAAGCATTTGGGAACAATGGCCTGACTCAGGGAGATGTTATAAATGTCAGTCAGGACATCCGCCAACTCGCTCGTGCAGTCTCGGAGCACACGTCCCAGGATGTTGTCCGGACCTGCAGCTTTACGTGGGTTGACTCTGGTTAGGGTCCTCCGTGTGTCCGCTGTGTTGATGGTAAAAGCTGGTCCGACCGATGGTGGGGGTGGGCTAGGCCTCCCTCTGGTTGTCGGGTTAGATGCTTCAAAATGTGCAAAGAAGTCATTGAGGCTGTCTGGAAGCAAAGCGTTGTCATTATTGACCCCCTGCCTAGACTTATAGCCCGTCAGTGTCCGAACTCCCTGCCACATCTGCTTGGTGTTCCTGGTGTCAGAGAGGTGTCCCTGGATTTTCTCTGCATAGGCGCGCTTCGTCGCCTTAATTCCCTTTGAGAGCGCAGACCTGGCTGAGCGGAAGGTGATCCTGTCCTCCACTCTGAAGTCTGCATCTCTGGCTGTAAGCTGCGAGCGCACCTCTGCAGTCATCCAGGGCTTATGGTTACCCCGCATAGTGATGGTCTTCACTGTAGTGACATCCTCTGTGCACTTTGCGATGTAGCTGGTGACCGTTTCAGCATACTCCTCCACATCTGTCTTGTCTTCCTGGGAGGCTGCTATTTTGAAGACCTCCCAGTCTGTGTGCAGAAAACAGTCTTTCAGTGCAGAGGTTGCACACTCTGGCCAAATTCTGATTTGTTTCACTGCCGGCCTGCTGCGCTTCAATAAAGGTTTGTAGACAGGCACCAGCATCATGGATATGTGGTCAGAAAGGCCGAGGTGGGGGCGGGGTGTAGCCTTATATGCATCTGTGTTTGTGTGCACTAAGTCCAACATATTCTCTCCTCTGGTCTTAAAGTCTACACATTGTTTAAACTTAGGGAGCACAGTCTTTAAGCTGGTGTGGTTAAAATCCCCCACAACCACCACAAAACTGTCCGGATGTGAAGTTTGGATTTCACTAATCTCATCGTGCAGTTCCCCGAGTGCCTTCTTAGCATTAGCGCTCGGCGCTATGTAAACAGCTGCTACAAACATGTTGCAGAATTCCCTCGGCAAATAATATGGCCGACAATTTACAATAACGAACTCCGCCAACGGAGAGCAGTGTTTAGACACTAATATGGCATTAACACAAAAGTTCTTGTTAACATAGATGCATAGCCCACCCCCACGGCTCTTACCGGAGCTCGCCGTTACTCTGTCGGCACGGAACATCGCCATATCTCCCAGTTGAATGGCCTCGTCAGGGATGTTGTAGTGGAGCCATGTCTCCGTGAACACAAGCACACAGCAGTCTCTCCACTCTGTCCGGGTTTCTCTCAGCAGACGCAGCTCGTCCAGCTTGTTGTCGAGGGAGCAGATGTTGGAGAGAAGAAGCGACGGTACAGCTGGTCTGGAGGGGTTAGCCTTTAGCCTAGCATGGATCCCCGCCCTTTTTCCACGCTTTTGCCTGCGTTCACACCTTCTGCGCTTCCTCCTCTCTCGGGTAGCTTCCAGTGGGGACTCCGCCAGAATTTCATGCTGGCGGAGAATGTCCAAATCATAACAGAGTGCCACGATTCTTGCAGCGTGCAGTACCTTAATGTTTAATAAGGTCTCACGGTTGTAAGTTTTACAGAATATACGTCTGGGATGATCAAAACTCTCACACTCGCTGATGCCAAGAGGGGTCGCTGCGTCCGTGCGCGCCGCCGCCATTTATGGCGCCGTTTATAAATGGCAGCACAAGGTTTATGGCTAAACCTTGTGAAGACTTAGAGAAAATGTTTGACCTCTGTCATTGCCAGCAAAGGGTATATAACAAAGTACTGAGATGAACTTTTGTTATTGACCAAATACTTATTTTACCGAGGAATTTACCAATTAATTCATTAAAAATCCTTCAGTGTGATTTTCTGGATTTTTTTTTTTCTCATTTTGTCTCTCATAGTTGAGGTATACCTATGATGAAAATTGGAGACCTCTCTCATCTTTTAAGTGGGAGAACTTGCACAATTGGTGGCTGACTAAATGCTTTTTTTCCCCCACTGTACATGATATCTATCCATTCATCCATCCATCCACCCATCCATCCATGGATGGATATTGTTGTAGTTGGTGAAGTCAATCCTAAGCAATTCAGTCACTCTTGCCTTTCCCTTCGTACAGTATGAAGCCTCACCACGTTTGCTCGGTGACTTTTCATTCCTGCTCCCTTTTCCAGCAGGTTAAAACCACCATAAATGCCTCCACTGCTTACATCTGTCTTCTGCTTTTTTCCACATTTAAAGCGTACCTGTGGTGGTCGTGAAAAAAAGATATTATATTGAGCCCCTGTCTCACGTTCTAGTTCAAGTTTAAGTTCAAGTTCAAAGCAATGTGATATAAATCCATTGCTGATGTGCTGGTTCAGCTATGTCAGCAAAACATGCGAGCAGCCATACTTGCAGCTACATGGCCTGCCAGGACGCTTCCTGTGACGTAGTGTCGTGGATACCGCGATCTGGATCAATATTGGCTGAGCCTGGAGTGCCCGGATGAGCAGTGGCTTTCAGGATATTCAAATTCAAACGTTTATTTCAAACTCAGGGTTCATATTAAATGCTGAACTAAAATGAGTAGAAAATAAATAAATAAATGCCTAAATTCAGCGGGTCGTCTCGTCTGATCTGAGGTCGTAACAGCCGCCAGACGGCCAATGATCCGGCGCTGGGCTCTTCCCTCGCTGCTAAAACTATATACAGAGCAGCAGACACTCGGCGCTCTTGTAACAACAAAAACATACAATGCGATATGGATATCGCAACATGGCGGAATGTAAAGCCTTTGGATGTCTCAATAATAAGCGAAAAAACAAAGATAAACACTTCTTTTGTGTACCCAAACCCAGCTCACCTTGTCAGAAGATCGTAGCGGAAAAGTGATTGCGCAATCTCGGAACAGGGCACAGTGGTTTCCTTTCAGACGAAATTGCGTTGTGTGTGAGGACCACTTCGTCACTTTCACCCTCAGAAGACCTTTCTGGCTCAAACCTGTAGCCATGTTGGACGAATTCTTCCTCAGAGTCCGACAATTCAGCCATAATAGAATAAAAACACTCACAAAAGCACCCTAGTCTCTCATACAGGCGGAGTATTGACTTTTCAGTAGCAACGTAGTGATGTCACATCCGCATGTGTCATGGCTGCGCGCAGAGTTTTCATTGGCTGGCCATGCCTGCGGTCGTATTTGCATATTTCTCTGTTGGTATATGGCTGGCAATAATTATTTAACCAAATAACGAATATTTTGCCTAATGTTTTCAAGTTGAATGCGTTTAGACGACCACCACAGGTACGCTTTAAAGTACTTTAATAAGGTCATGTTTCTCTGGGACAGCAACAGTAGAAAACCACTCGCTGACAGTAACAGTCATGTGGGCGGGGTGCATCTGAACTCCGCACGATGACGGGCACGCATGTTGTTCGTGTGCACGCTTGCGGACCGATTCTTGATATTTTTTTTCCTAAATTTACAGACCTGGACAAAATTGTTGGTACCCCTCTGTTAATGAAAGAAAAACCCACAATGGTCACAGAAATAACTTGAATCTGACAAAAGTGGTAATAAATAAAAATTCTATGAAAATTAACCAATGAAAATCAGACAATGCTTTTGAATTGTGGTTCAACAGAATTATTTTAAAAAACAAACTCATGAAACAAGCCTGGACAAAAATGATGGTACCCCTAGAAAAGATTGAAAATAATGTGACCATAGGGACATGTTCAACCAAGATGTGTCCTCTAATTAACATCACAGGTGTCTACAAACTTGTAATCAGTCAGTCGGCCTATTTAAAGGGTGACAAGTAGTCACTGTGCTGTTTGGTGACATAGTGTGTACCACACTAAACATGGACCAGAGGAAGCAAAGGAGAGAGTTTTCTCAGGAGATTAGAAAGAAAATTATAGACAAGCATGTTAAAGATTAAGGCTATAAGACCATCTCCAAGCAGCTTGAAGTTCCTGTGACTACAGTTGCACATATTATTCCAAAATTTAAGATCCACGGGACTGTAGCCAACCTCCTTGGACGTGGCCGCAGGAGGAAACTTGATGAAAAATGGAAGAAACGGATAATACGAATGGTAACAAAAGAGCCCAGAACAACGTCTAAGATAAAATAGATAAGATAAGCCTTTATTAGTCCCACAATGGGGAAATTCCAGGATTGCAACAGCACAGGGATAGCAACACTCAGAGCAGTAATTTAGAAGATAAGAAAATAAGAGCAGTGAATATACATATGTACACATAAATATATATACACAGTGCGGAGCATTGTAGCTAGATGAACTAAACAGCATAACCGTCTATTGAGTTACCCTTCATGGTATGAATATGTACCCATACATATTGTCACCCTCCATAGCGACTGATATTGTCCTAGTTGTATAGTGGAGGGGACCATTTGTGTAAGTCTGTTGCGTCTTTTGCATTCAATACTATTCGGTCGTCACGTGTTTTTTTTTTTTTTGCTATCTCTGCGAGCAGCCCTGCTTAGGTTATACAGTCTGACAGCCGTAGGTAGGAAGGACCTGCGAAACCTCTCGGTCACGCATCTAGGATGATGTAGTCTACTGCTAAATGAGCTCCTCAGTGCGTCCAGTATGTCCTGCATAGGGTGGGACTCGGACTCCAGCAGAGTTGACAGTTTAGCCACCATCCTTCTCTCTCCTATCTCCTCCACTGGGTCAAGGCGTTGCCCCAGGACAGAGCTAGCTTTCTTGATCAGTTTGTTCAGTGTTTTCCTATCGGCTGCTGTAATGCCGTTGCCCCAGCAGACCACTCCAAAAGTGATGGCTGAGGCCACCACCGTGTCGTAGAATGTCTTCAAGAGCACCCCTTGTACACCAAAAGACCTGAGTCTCCTCAGTAGGAACAGCCTGCGCTGTCCCTTCTTGTAGAGTGTGTCGGTATTGTGTGACCAGTCTAGTTTATTGTTCAGATGAACACCCAGGTACTTGTAGGATGTCACCATCTCAATGTCTGTTCCCTGGTTGTTCACTGGTGCTGTAAGGGGTTGTCCTTGCCTGCGGCAGTCCACCACCAGCTCCTTAGTTTTCCTCGCATTGATCTGGAGGCAGTTCCGATGGCACCAGTCCACAAAGTCCTGAATAAGTCCTCTATACTCAGCTTGTTGGAGATGAGGCCGATAATCGCAGAGTCGTCAGAGAACTTCTGTAGATGGCAGTGTGTTGTGTTGTGTGAGAAGTCCGCAGTATAAAGGGTGAACAGGAAGGGAGCCAAAACCGTTCCCTGGGGGGCCCCCGTGCTGCCGACGATCGTGTCGAACACACAATCCCGGGTTCTCACAAACTGTGGCCGGTTAGTGAGGTAGTCCAGGATCCATGATGACAGGTGCTGGTCCACCCCTGCACGCAGCAGCTTGTCCTTCAGGATCATCGGTTGGATTGTGTTGAAAGCACTGGAGAAGTCAAAGAACATGATCCTCACCACATTCCCGGGCTTCTCCAGGTGGGACAGGGAATGGTGAAGGAGAAGGATTACTACATTCTCCACCCAGATGCCATGCTGGTAGGCGATCTGCAGTGGATCCATCGCTGGTCCCACCAGGGGGGCGGAGGTGAGCAAGGAGCAGTCTCTCCAGGGTCTTCATCATGTGAGACGTCAGGGCCACTGGCCTTTAGCTGTTCAGGTCTTTGGGGTGGGAAGTGTTTGGTACAGGTACCACACAAGATGTTTTCCACAACTGTGGTACCCTCAACAGCTTCAGGCTCAGGTTGAAGATGTACTCCACAATCCCACACAGCTGGTCTGCACAGGACTTGAGGAGCTTTGCGCTGATGTCGTCCAGTCCCGAGGCCTTCCTCACCTTGATCTTCCTCAGCTCCGTCCTCACCTTAGTCTTAGTGAGGGTCAGGTTGGGGGGCTGTGTGCTGGGAGTGGGGGGGTGATGGTGGAGTGGGGTGTGGACAGCTGGTCTCGATGACTTTAGAGGCAGCAGTGGTTGGTGTGCAGTCGGGGGGGAGGGCGGTTGGTCAAACCTATTAAAAAACAGGTTCAGATTATTCGCCCACTCCCTTCCCCCCGTGGCGTGGGAGGAGGTATTCTGGAGCCCAGAGATGGTTTTAAGGTTTCTCCAGACCCCGCTGATGTCGCCCAGTGCATGACCTCCAGTAATGCACTGGGCCTCACTCCTTTCCTCACTCTCTATGAAATATTTTTTTGCTGGTCATTAACATTTGTTTGTTCTCTCCCATAGATTGAGTCCCCATCGTGCTGTTTGCTCTCTACATGTCTGTTCTTTTCTTCTTCTCTATCCCCTCACCCCCCAGCCAGTCGCAGCAGATGACTGCCCCTCCCTGAGCCTGGTTCTGCTGGAGGTTTCTTCCTGTTAAAAGGGAGTTTTTCCTCTCCACCGTCGCCAAGTGCTTGCTCACAGGGGATCGCCTGATTGCTGGGGTCTTTTTGCAACTGTGGGGGTTCCCCCCTACAGTTGATAGTGCTATGAGATGACTGTTGTTGTGAAATGGCGCTATATAAATAAAGTTGAATTGAATTGTTGCATCTTGTCCTCCATCTTCCTGAAGCTGTCCTTGCCTTCTCTGATCTTCCTCCTCAGCTCCCTCTGTACGGACCTCAGCATCTCCCTGTTCCCCAACCTGAAGATCCTCTTCGTCTCTTTCAGAAGTGTTTTTATCTGAGGGTTGATCCAGGGTTTGTTGTTCGAGCAACACCGTATAGTCTTGGTGGGTACGGTGTTGTCCACACAGAAGTTGATGTAGTCCGTGATGGTGTGAGTGAGGCCATCGATGTCCTCACCATGTGGATCTCAGAGCCGCTCCCAGGCAGTGGTTTCAAGACAGTTCTTTAAAGCGTCCATTGCCTCCTCAGACCATATCTTCGCTGTGCGTATGACCAGAGGTTGTTTGTTTACTAGGGGTTTGTACACCGGCAGGAGATGAACCAATTTGTGATCCGATCTCCCGAGTGGGGGGAGTGGTGATGAGGTGTACGCCTCCTTAGTGTTAGCATAGAATAAGTCCAGTGTTTTATTGTCTCTAGTGTGGCATGTGACATACTAGGTGAATGTGGGCAGAATGGGGGACAGTGAAATATGGTTGAAATCACCTGAGATGAGGAGAAGAGCAACTGGGTGTTCTGTCAGCAGCCTGCCAGTTACTGAGTGAAAGGCGTCATGCGCTGTCCCAGCATTCGCCGTCGGATTTGCATAAATAACAATGCAGATCACGTTTGAGTATTCCCTCGGGAGATAGGTAGGCCGCATGCTAACAGCTAGCAACTCAATGTCTTTGCTGCAGTGATGTTGTTTAACCGTGATATGTCCCGGTCAGCACCAGCTGTTATTGACATACATTATCACTCCTCTGCCTCTTGCCTTCCCACTGTCTGGTGTCCAGTCTGCCCTTATTGCGTGGAAACCATCCAGTTCGATGTTAGCATCTGTTGCTAGTTCTGTTAGCCACGTCTCAGTAAACAACATCAAGCTAATCTCTCTGAAGACGTTCTGGTAACGAGCCATAGCCGCTAGCTCATTTGTCTTATTGAGTAGCGTTCGAACGTTCCCCATCATAACGGATGGAAGGACGGGTCTGTACCTTATATTTCTCGCCCGCCGTCATGCTCCAGCACGACATCCACGTCGTTTCTGTCTTATTTTACCCAGTATTTCGAAGTCTTGCGCTAGAATCTTGGTCCGGTTAAGTGCTAACAGCTGGTGTCTGCTGTAACGTGTCCTGCTAAAAACAGTGGCTAAATCTGCCGGCTCAGGAGACATTTGGGTGATCCGTGTCCGGATGTATAAGGTGTTGCCGGATCAGAAAGATTAGATTAGATTATACTTGCTGCTGTTGTTTTTTTTCTCTTGCCTTCTGATTGTTGCTCTGAGTGTTGCTATCCCTGTGCTTTTGCAATCCTGGAATTTCCCCATTGTGGGACTAATAAAGGCTTATCTTATCTTATCTTATCTTATTAGCACATTCTAAACACATTCATGGTGAAGGTCAAGGTACATCAGTGTCTGATCGCACCATCCATCATTGTTTGAGCTAAAGTGGACTCCATGGGAGACGACCTAGGAGGACACCACTGTTGAAAACAAATTTTAAAAAAGCCAGACTGGAATTTGCCAAACTGCATGTTGACAAGCCACAAAGCTTCTGGGAGAATGTCCAATGGACAGATGAGACAAAACTGGAATGTTTTGGAAAGGTACATCTGCTCTATGTTCACAGACGCAAAAATGAAGCATACCAAGAAAAGAACACTGTCCCTACTGAGAAACATGGAGGAGGTTCTGTCATGTTCTGGGGCTGCTTTGCTGCATCTGGCACAGGGTGTCTTGAATCTGTGCAGGGTGCAATGAAATCTCAAGACTATCAAGGTATTCTAGAGAGAAATGTGCTGCCCAGTGTCAGCTTGGTCTCTGTCGCAGGTCATGGGTCTTGCAACAGGATAATGACCCAAAACACACAGCTAAACACTTAAGAATGGCCAAGAGCGAAACATTGGACTATTCTAAAGTGGCCTTCTCTGAGCCCTGATCTAAATTCTATTGAACATCTTTGGAAAGAGCTGAAACATGCCATCTGGAGAAGGCACCCTTCAAACCTGAGACAACTGGAGCAGTTTGCTCATGAGGAGGGGGCCAAAATACCTGCCGAGAGGTGCAGAAGTCTCATTGACAGTTACAGAAATCGTTTGATGGTAGCGATTGCCTCAAAAGGTTGTGTAAGAAAATATTAAGTTAAGGGTACCATCATTTTTGTCCAGGCCTGTATCATGAGTTTGTTTTTTAAAATAATTCTGTTGAACCACAATTCAAAAGCATTGTCTGATTTTCACTCGTTAATTTTCATAGAATTTTTATTTATTACCACTTTTGTCAGATTCAGGATATTTCTGTTACCATTGTGGGTTTTTCTTTCATTAACAGGGGTACCAACAATTTTGTCCACGTTGGTATATTTCCTTTGCATGGTCTGAGCCACTCTGAGGTTGGTTCTGGGATGCATGTGGTCCACGGGCCGCTAATTGAATAGGCCAGGTCTACACCAAGGTACTGGAGAGGAGAGTCCGGCAGTTGGTCGAACCTCGGATTCAGGAGGAGCAATGTGGTTTTCGTCCTGATCGTGGCACATCGGACCAACTCTTTACCCTCTCGGGAATCCTTGAGGGTTCGTGGGAGTTTGCCCAACAAGTTTACATGTGCTTTGTGGACTTGGAGAAGGCATTCAACCATGGATTTTTGTGGGAGGTGCTTCAGGAGTCTGGGGTATCGGGCTTGTGTTACGAGCCATCTCGTCTCTATACGACTGTTGTGACAGTTTGGTTTGTATTGCCAGCACTCGGTCGAACTCATTTCCAGTGAGAGTTGGACTCTGCCAGGGCTGTCCTTTGTCACTGATGCTGTTTATAATTTTTATGGACAGGATTTCTCGGCGCAGCCAGGGAACGGAGGGTGTCATGCTTGGTGACCACAAGATTTCATCTCTGTTGTTAGCAGATGATGTTGTCCTGTTGGCTTAATCCAGCAATGACCTACAGGTCTCACTGAGACGGTTTGCTGCTGAGTGTGAAGCGGCTGGGATGACAGTCAGCACCTCCAAGTCCAAATCTGTGGTCCTCAGCTGGAAAAAGGTGGATTGTCCTCTCCGGATTTGGGACAAGCTCCTTCCCCAAGTGGAGGGGTTTAAGTATCTTGGGGTCTTATTCATGAGTGAGGGGAGAATGGAACGAGAGATTGACAGATGGATCGGAGCAACATCTGCAGTGATGTGTGGTGAAGAGGAAGATAAGCTCTAAGGCAAAGCTGTCAATTTACCGGTCATTCTACGTTCCTACCCTCACCTATGGTCATGAGCTTTGGGTAATGACCGAAAGACTGAGATCGTGGATACAAGTGGCTGAAATGAGCTTTTTTCGTAGCATTGCTGGACTCGCCCTTAAAGAGAGGGTGAGGAGCTCAGTCATCCAGGAGAGGCTCACAGTAGAACCGCTGCTTCTCCACATTGAAAGGAGCCAGTTGAGGTGGAAGGAAAGCTAAAATGCACTACAGACAGAAAATAGAGCAGTATAGTACAGGGATGAGAATGGGGTTTGGGAGAAAAAGAGGAAACTAAGCCGGGGGTCTTGGGGGACGCAGGCCCCCAAGCCGGATCCAAGGCGGAGCTTTGGTGGGTGGTCTGGGGGTCAACGGCCCCCAGAAGCTAATGAAATTTGGTGTTTTAGAATGCTCAAATGTGGTCTTATATTTAAAGTTAGAAGTAAGTACAAATGCATTTATAGTTTACCTTTTTAATCTGCTGCTGCATCACATGTGTAATGATATCTGAATGGTATGTTGATGTAATAATACTAAATTATATTTTACTACTATTTAATATGTTTAGAATGGTAAATGGCATTCACTTATATAGCGCTTTTTCTCATCTCTGGATGACCAAAGCGCTTTACAGATCCTGCTATCCACCCATTCACGCTCACATTCACACACTGATGGCGGCAGAGCTGCCATACACACACAGGCGCTAGCCTGGCCACCAGGAGCAACTGGGGGTTCAGCGTCTTGCTCAAGGACACTTTCAGACAGAGTGGGAATCGAACCTATGACCCTCCGATCAGTAGTCGGTCACACTACACCTGCGCCACAGCTGCCCCTAGAACTGACACAGAATTACATTTACATAGTTCTAGAACAGACAAAATAATTTAACCAAGTAAAATAAATTATAAATATTAACAAAATTCCATCACCAAGTCCATCACCCATTTATTAAAATATATTGATATTCTGCAAGCATTTTGATTTATTAATGTGTGCATTTGTTAGTGTTACTAGGAATATAAAAAGTTGCATATTAGTATATTTTAATATTTGAAAGATAATCTAAGAAAGTAAGTAAAACCTAAAAGATGTTTAATTAGTGTTTCAAATTATCAATAGTGTTTCAAAACAGGCATGACGTCACAACTTACACATGCTATTTCATAACAAATTCATTACACGAAAATTCTCAAGTACATTACTTATAACAAGAAAAAAATCTTACCTCGGAAGGTAAGATTTGCCCGCAAATATCCAAAAGTTGTTCCAAATAAGGGAGAAACAATATCATTTTAGAGGAACATGTATATTTCAAAAACCTTCAGTGAGAACTACCACCAAGCAACACTGTGTTTCAGTGCAAGGAGTCAGATTATGGAACGATTTTGGACCTGAACTAAAATCATGTACAACACTTGGACAATTTAAACAAAAACTAAAGGAAGAAATACTCCAAACATATATACAAGATGACATGTAAAATCACATAAGGATTGTCATATCCACCCTGTGTTGTGTTGTAGCTTAGTTTTTTTCTGTCACATTTTGTCTTAGCTTCGTTTTTGAATTGCAATCGCTCTTGTCTTGTTTTTTTTGTTTTTTTCTTTGAATTCTTGGATGGAATATGGGTGGGCAATATAAGCTGCGGCTTCAGCCATCACCCATTTCGGATAACTTATGTTGAACTGTATAATCTGAGGAGTTACTGTCTAATTTGACCTTGTTGGATTTTCTTTCCCTCGTTGTTGTTATATTATTCAGTTTCTTTTAACCTGTACTATCCAAAATAAAGATTCATTCATTCATTCATTCATGTGTCTTCCGATCACTAATTGTTGTAATCGGGGCCGATTGTGATGAACTTTGACTGGCATCTGAATTTAACCGTGTCCATCGATCGTTTTGAACGCAGCACGAGCGAGTAGTTCGATCTCCTTGTAGCCACAATTTTGAGATGTTTCTGTTTTTTTTCGAGCCATTCCCAACGAAACTTGTTCCTTATCCCTTTGTCTTCTTGCTTTGTTGTCTTTCGTGAGTTTTAGGTTCACCATTTTCACGAAATCGGGAAAACTCGGTTGATTGAATTGTCCGCCATTTGCATTTCGCTCCGCGTGTGGGATATGACAAAGGAATAACAAAACCGTCGATTGGTTGCTTCAATAAGTATCAGCCAATCAGTGGCCTTGTTACATTACATTACTGATCTCGCTGGGTAGCGCGTTCAGCGCGGTGGATTTGAGCAGCCGATGGAAAATACGACTCGCCGCTCATAACAGACACCCCCCCCCCCCCCAAAAAAAAAAATTCTCCTCGAATTTAGACGATTCACGAGAATGACCCTAGACATGATCAAATCCGAGGAATTCCTCGGATCCGCGGAGGATTCTCATCCCTGCTTATTATCTTGTTTATAGTATTGACGTAACATTAGCAGTATAATAGGACTATCGTGGTGGATTTAAAAGATGGCTTACAAAAAGGAAATTGTTCTGCTTTTTTATAGAGGAAAACATGAACCCATGAAAGGACTGACATGTTTACCAGCAAACCTGCTTTCTACAAGGAGGAAATGTGGAACAAGGTAAGAAATTACCAGATACAGTCCTTTACATCCTCCGAAGTCCTCATCATTTGTGTCAACCCTGATAATGGCAATGTTATCTTTAACATCCATAAATTAGGACTATTAATATTTTAGGATTCTGCTGAAATAGTCTGTACTTATTTGAACAAACTGTTGTGAGAAACATGATAAGAAAGGTACTCGGCATGAAAACTGGTTTAATTTTTTTTTAATGCAGTTGTAAACAAAGTGGAAACATTTCAGATCTACACAACTTAATGGAATAGAAGTTGTGTTGATGTGTGTTTATTTTAACAGTAAATCAAGAATTGAATGTTAAAACCAATCAAAAATATTTTGAAAACAACTGGCATATTTATAAATTTAAAATATTGTCTTGTAATTAATTAAAAAAACTAACTGAACTGTTAATATAGAGGGAGAACATCTGCTTTCTTTTCTAGTTTCTTCTGTTGTCGTCCAGCAAACAATTAATTTTGACTGTTCACTTTTTATGTATATTTAATTTGAATTGTATGAGATGGTACATGTATCTTTTTCCTCATGTGAACGCATTTAACAGAAAAATTTAAAGTTTTCCAAACAGTTCTCTAATGTATGCATCAGAACTAAAAATCTGCTTGAAAAAGTTGTACACTTAATACAAAAAAATTATTTATTGTAGCACAGAACACAGAGACAGTCAGCTCACACTCCTGGGTTTCTTTCCGCTGCATGCTGCGTTTACAGCCGTGAAGTTAAAGTGTTCATGCATTTTGTCCTTACTGTGCTTCTTCTGAGCATCTTACATATGTAGATGTGCTTTGAGGTAAATCTCCACAAAAAGGCTGGTCAAACACAGCGCTCGGCTAGAGCAAATAACAGAACAGTGTATAACAGAACAGTGTAATGTGTATTAATGTCTACAGGCAGACACGTTTCGTCTGGCTCACCTCTGTGATGTTAATCATTGCCTTTCATGTATTGTGCTCATGTGTCCTGTCCTCACTGTGACCTAGGGACTGAGATCAATATGTCTCTCAAATGCAAATGTATTATGCCTGTTCTGTTATCTCTTTGATCATACTAACTGCTGGGGTATGTCCTTTTGATGTATTGTTATGGTCGAGTATATATGCTGCAACTCTGTAACGCAAACCCTCTCTCTCTGGCACACACTTCAGCCTCCTTCACTGAGAGCCGTGGGCTTGCTCTCGGCGCTCATGCACGGCGCCGGGAGCGGAGCTCGTGACGGCGGTATGATAATAAAACTCTACTTAAAACCTCCAACAACGCCGTTTTATTTCATGCCGCCGCATTATAAGAAAAAAGTAATGAGTTATTTGAAAACATTTTTTTCATTTCAATATAAAACCCTCAAAAGTAGCAAATTTATGCAAAATTGATTCAGATTTTGGAGGATTAAATAAAAGTAGTAGAATTAAAAAACCAAAGGCACAGATTTGTGAGAAAAACCTTCCTATTTGGGCAGGAATCATCAGTACAGTGACATGTTTTTTTGTCATTGCTCTGCAGCTGATCGAGGGCTGTTGGAGACTGGAGCAGTGACCACCGGGGCTGGTGGAGTCTTCACTACTGTGAGCAGTGATATCACAGTAAGAGTTTGTGGGGCAGCTGGAACAGTGGAATGATGAAGGAGCTGTGGTTTGATGATGATTAAGCTGTCAGAGTAAAATAGAACACAGTATTGTGTAGAAATAGTTAAATGACTCTGACCCTAAACTTAATTAATTCTAAAGAAGTTTTGACCTCTGAAATGACAACATGGATGTGTTGGTGTTACAGGACAGGTGGGTGTGACAAATTCTTTGAATTCAGATATTTTGGTTAATTTTTTTGACTCATATTCAGACCAAAGTTATTTTGAGAACAGTACATGTGGTCTCTCATCACATGCAGTAGAGGTTCTGGTACACGCATCACTGACCCTGGTTACATGGTCACAATAAACCGATTATTGGGAATAAACTGATAATGGCAATAGTCGGGTTTGTTGTGTTTCCATGCCCTGATTAAATGGATTATTGGAGGTTTAACCACTTTAGTTAACCTCTTGCACTCCGTTGTACCGCGGGCGGGCAAGTCTCTGTGTCCCAGAGCGCACGAGGGCGCGCGCACCGGCATGTTCGGCCACAGGCGGTGCTTATTTTGGTTTTGTTCCAGCAGAGTAGACGTTAGGATTTACTTCCATGGTCATAGACCGACGGAGGCAGACGACGAAGGCTGAGTGACACACACGCGTTCGCCAGTCTTTTTTTAATTACTACTGTTATTTGTTTTGAAAAATCATTCGGCAAAAACTGCAATCATGGAAGCACAAAACCGCAATAATGGAATTATGTTTTGATTGGGTCGCGAGACCAGAACCACGAGCGGACCAGCGTCGCGTTCGTCTGACAATGAGGAAGAGAAGTTCGCCAGGACACTGCTGTGAACAGGTAAGGTGTTGTAAGCTAAATTATTCTTTTTCCCTGAAAATTGTAATCCAAAATGACTTTTGACCGATCGGTAAATTACAACTGTGCGGCGCATGAAGTCTGAAGTTCGTGCGCCGCTTTACAAGGGGTCGTTCGCCGCGTCCAGACCGTGAACGCCCCCCCCCCCCCCGACTATTCTTCTGTAGCGAGGGGGGGAAGCCGCGGTGACTGCACTGCTGTCCCACATCGCCACATGAGGCTAATCCGTCATTTAGCGATGGCCGATGTCCATCCTCTGTAGCGAGGGGGGGGCAACCCCCCACACACACACACAGACACAGCCCTGAGTGTGACCTTTCATTAGAGCCCAAAATGAAGCTTCTACATTGAAGCATTCAAAAGTTACAGATGTTTTTCCAAACTATGCCATTTGGCACAATTTGGCACAGTTCCAAAATGCCTGGGAACTACCTGAGGAAAAAGCTGTGTAATATATTCATTTTTTGTGGTATTGTTACAAAATTTGGACCTCAGCTGGATAACACTTGGTTCTACATTTCTGTTGCGTTTTACAGCCCGGATCTGAAGCTGTGTGTTATTTGCAAGCATTTGTATCCAAAAAAACACCCAGGCCAAATTTATTTTCTTCAAGTTCAGTATGTTTAGATGACTGTAACTCAGTGGCCGGAGCACTTAGAGAGATTATGACTGTTTTGCCAAAAAATTCAAAGTGTTTTCTTTTAAATGAGACCAAACCCATGAAGATGCTGCAAAGGGTTGAAGAACAGCTTTCGATTTAATTTTGGCATGTTATTTTTTGGGATCAGTCCGCCAAGGTCTCCGCCTTTGACCGCCACCTAATCCACATAGCACCGGACCCCCATGATCCCTCCTGCAGGTGGTGAACCCACTGGAGGGCGGACCCATGTAACTCCTTCGGGCTGAGCCCGGCCGGGTCCCATGGGTGGAAACCCGGCCACCAGACGCTAGCCTTCGAGCCCCTCCCCCAGGCCTGGCTACAGGCTCCTGCCCCAAGTGGAGGAGTTTAAGTATCTTGGGGTCTTGTTCACGAGTGAGGGGAAAATGGAGCGAGAGATCGACAGACGGATTGGAGCAGCATCTGCAGTGATGCGGACGTTGTACCGGTCTGTTGTGGTGAAGAGGGAGCTTAGTTCTAAGGCAAAGCTGTCGATTTACCAGTCAATCTACGTTCCTACTCTCACCTATGGTCACGAGCTTTGGGTAATGACCGAAAGAACGAGATCGCGGGTACAAGCGGCTGAAATGAGCTTTCTCCGTAGGATTGCTGGACTCACACTCAGAGCTATCTCTGAGGGTGAGTCCAGCAATCCTACGGAGATCTCTCCATCTCTCCATCCGGGAGAGGCTCAGAGTAGAACCGCTGCTCCTCCACATTGAAAGGAGTCAGTTGAGGTGGTATGGGCATCTGATTAGGATGCCTCCTGGACGCCTCCCACTTGAGGTGTTTCAGGTACGTCCCACTGGGAGGAGACCCCGGGGCAGACCCAGGACTCGGTGGAGAGACTATGTCTCCCAGCTGGTCTGGAAACGCCTTGGTATCCCCTCTGAAGAGCTGGAGCAGGTGGCTGGGGAGAGGGAAGTCTGGGCTTCTCTGCTTGAACTGCTGCCTCCGCGACCCGGACCTCCGGAAAAGCGGTAGAAGATGGATGGATGGATGTTATTTTTGGGCATTTTTAGGGAACTTGACCGGAGTGCAAGGGGTTAATAATGACCATAGTTACATGGCCACCACTTTAATAATCAGATAACTCCAGAAATCCAATCATAACCAATTTATTCGTGCGCATATAGCCATGGTCACTGTTGAACTCTTCCTCGTCTTGTGTTTGGGAGGACAGCATCAGTCCTCGGTCTGGATTTGTCAGTTTTGGTTCTTGTAAATTATTCCATCTTTGAATGGGCCTGCACATCGATTCAGTTTAATTTGATGATTTAATGACAGTCTTTCTTAAGCTGCTGTTTATATCATAATCCATTTAAATCTGTTTATTATAAGTTTAAACAATGTGTGGGTATTCTTAATATTTACCTAATATGGCTAAAAAATGCTGTTAATACTGCAGATTGTCACAACTGCCATTCACACACCATTATAGAAAGGTCATTGTTTGGAACTATTTGGCGCTTCATGAACCACGTGACCGGGCAGCGGTGAGATCAAAGAGTGTCGCAACTCTTATATGGCGCTGGTCTCAAGGACGGCGGTGGGTTGGCTTTTCTAAACATGATGTTAACGATTTCCACAAAAAAGTAGAAAACATTTCTGGTGGAGTAAAATGAGAAAAAGGCTGTGTGTTTTTTAAGAGAACTGACTATTTTGAACATTTTCAGATAATTAGCTGACCAGTAGACTCATTTCCGATGATTAAAACCTACAAACACCATTTTTCAGTCAATGACCCCTTTAAAAAAAAGTTCATCAGTGTGAACATTAAATATTTTGTCTTTGTAGTATGTTCAACTAAATATAGGTTGAAAAGGATTTGCAAATCATCTTATTTAGCTTTTAAATTGCATTTTACACAATGTCCCAACTTCAGCAGAATTGTAGTGTAAAAAAAAAAAAAAGTAAAATTTACAAGAAAAAGTCACAAAATCATGACAAAATGTAGTTCCTGATTTACCAAGTGTAGGATTAAGATCTTTATCTAATCACATCTTTATTCTTGTAAATGTGATTTTTTTTTTTTTTTTTTTCTCCTCCAGGTTGCAACTTTATTTTGACATTTTGCTCTTAATTTTGTGTCCTTTGACCTACCGGACTGGTGGCTCAGTTGGTAGAGCATCCGCCCCACACCCGGGAGGCAGGCGTTCAAATCCCGGCCGGGTCATGCCGGAGACCATATAAAAGTGGAACTTCCTGCCGTCCAGCTAGGTGCTCAGCAATAATGGAATGGAGGAGGGAACTCTGTGGCGGCGCCTTGCATGGCAGCGGCCCTCTGATTCTACACTTTGGGTGTGTATGATTTACACTGTAGATAGGTAAAACACAATCTCGTTCTGCTGTACATGATTGGTTGTACAGTTGAATTACAATAAGGGGGATTTAATTTAATTAATTTTAATTAACTAATTTAATTTGTGTGTGGGGAAACACACAACCCCCTTTAACACTGGGTATTCAACAGCTTCATAGGTGAAGGATTAAAGGAATTGGAATAAGGGCCAGACCTCCTCCGGGGTACAAGGTAGCGTCGGCCTGAGGACATTTCAACAAATTCAGTATTTAAAACATGGTCAGACTGGCTAATGATAGCGCTAGCCTTCTGTAACACATGTCTACTCCACAGTGAGTTTAAATTTTCCAGATGGACTAGTGATCTTGGAGCAGATCTTTATTGCTGTATTAAGGCTGTTCTTGTCCTTCACAGAGAGCCCATTATACCAACAGATAAAAGAAAAAGTTGAGACTCTCAATAAACGAGCAATTAAAAACTACATAAAATTATTCTAGGAACATGAAGAGTTCAATTTCTGCAACAAGTATGCTGTCGTCCACACGTAACAGCTGCCTCTGTGTTGGCCATGAACTTCATCTGAGAGTCAAATACTGTTCCCAGATATTTGTAGGTCTCCACTAGTGAACTTTCTCTCCATGTATAATAATAATAATAATAATAATAATAAAAATCGGTTCAGGCTCTCCTGTGTCTTTCTGAAAGAAAATAATCATCTCTTTAGTTTTAGTGACCTTTAAATCCAAGAAGTCCTTGTCTCACCATTCCACAAATGAAGACAGAGCAGAGCCTTGATCAGTCTGTGATACCTGAAGAAGAGACAGCAGGGCTGTGTCGTCAGAAAACTTCACCAGATAGCTGTCCTGTTGAGAGAATCTGCAGCTGTCACTATAAATGATAAAAAGCAGAGGTGAAAGGACACAGCCCTGAGGGGAATGTGTATTTGAAATGGTAAGATCAGACATAAGACCGTTAACACAGACCTGTTGAACCCTGTCAGTTAAGTTTAAAAGCAATAATGAAATTTGATCAGGTAACCTAAAATAGCAAGTCAATCAGTCAATTAAAATATGTGGCTGCATCGTATAAAAAGCAGAAGAAAAGTGCAAATAAAAGCCTGACATGAGAGTTAGGCTGCTCAAGGTTTTTGTGTGCTCAATCTGAAATAAAAAAGCTTTGCATTGTCCACCCCTTTGCCAACTTGATATGCAAACTGCAGTGGATCTAGCTGGTCATTGATTAAGGAAACCACATTATCTTTCAGGATCCTCTCAAAGGTTTTCATCACAAGGGATGTAAGTGCAGCTGGTCAGAATTCATTCAGATCTTCTTTCTTGTTTTACAGACTGGTATTATAGTAGATGTTTTCCATATTTTTGGTATCCGGCCACTATCTGCACACATTTGAAAAAGTGGTGAAAAATCTCACTCAGCTGATTTGTACAGTAATGCACTGTGTGTCCACATATGGCATCTGGGCCAGCAGCCCTTGTAATGTTCACTTTTTTGAACAAGGATGCCACTTGTTTTTGTGTTAATAAAATAACTGGTTTTGGTTCAAGAGATTTAGTGAAGAAATGTCCTTGAGAAAGTTGGACCTCGCAAAGCGTGCAAAAAACGAGTTGAAAGCATTTGGCAAATTAAAATCAACCACGTTATTTACATAAATGGGCTGCCTGGTATTACAGGAATGTTGAGTCTCATTGGCCATGCGTTTGAGTCCCTGCCAGGCTGTTCTCAGATCACCCCTATTATCAGGGATGAGAATCCTCCGCGGAATTCCACGGATTTGATCATGTCTAGGGTCATTCTCGTGAATCGTCTAAATTCGAGGAGAAAATTTTAGGGGTGGGGGGGTGAGGTATGTTATGAGCGGCAAGTCGTATTTTCGATTGGCTACTAAAATCTACCGCGCAGAATGCGCTACCCAGCGAGATCGGTAATGTAACAAGGCCACTGATTGGCTGATACTTATTGAAGCAACCAATCGGCGATTTTGTTAGATTTCCTTTGTCATATCCAACACATGGAGCGAAATGCAAATGGCGGACAGTTCAATCAGTTCAATCAACCGAGATTTCCCGATTTCGTGAAAATGGTGAACCTAAAACTCATGAAAGACAACAAAGCAAGAATTTTAGAAATCGACAAAGGGATAAGGAACAACTTTCGTTGGGAATGGCTCGAAAAAACTGTGTCAATGACTGTAAAGATCGGTAAAAATACCGAAGTTGTGGTTGAAAAAATAGCCGACTTCATAGCAAAATGCGAAGTACCAGGGAAAGCCCAGTGTGTTTATTGCAACGATTTCTTGAGCTATGGATCTTGTGGTTGTGTTGCCTTAGTTGAACACTGTTCAAAACAGAAACATCTCAAAATTGTGGCTACAAGGAGATTGAACTACTCGCTCGGTGCTGCATTCAAAACGATCGATGGACACGGTCAAATTCAGATACCAGTCAATCAAAGTTTATCACAATCAGCCCCGATTACAGCAATTAGTGATCGGAAGACACATTCCGAGGTAAGATTTTTTTTCTCGTTATAAGTAATGTACTTGAGAATTTTCGCGTAATGAATTTGTTATGAAATAGCATGTGTAAGTTGTGATGTCATGCCTGTTTTGAAACACTAATTGCATTTGAATGCTGATAATCGATTGTTAATAGATAAATGTTATTACATATTTTCTCACAATTTGAAATGCAATCTAAGAATTTTGAATATAATTGATCATTTTTTGTTTCACTAGGAGTTATATAATGCATGTGTAAGTTTTTTTTTGTCATGGGTGGTGATGGGTTGCCTTTCCGAAGATATCTTTGCTTTTATTAGTAAACATAATTTCTTTATGGTCATTGCATAAAAATATTAAACATCTTTTAGGTTTTACTTACTTTCTTAGATTATCTTTCAAATATTAAAATATACTAATATGCACCTTTTTTCCATTCCTAGTAACACTAACAAATGCACACATTAATAAATCAAAATGTTTGCAGAATGTCAGTATATTTTAATAAATGGGTGATGGACTTGGTGATGAAATTTTGTTAATATTTATAATTTATTTTACTTGGTTAAATTGTCTGTTGTAGAACAATGTAAATGTAATTCTGTGTCAGTTCTAAACATATTAAATAGTAGTAAAATGTAATTTAGTATTATTACATCAACATACCATTCAGATATCATAAATTTACACATGTGATGCAGCAGCAGATTAAAAAGGTAAACTATAAATGCATTTGTACTTACTTCTAACTTTAAATATAAGACCACATTTGAGCATTCTAAAACACCAAATTTCATTAGCTTCTGCGGGCCGTTGACTCCCAGACCACCCACCAAAGCTCCGCCTTGGATCCGGCTTGGGGGCCTGCATCCCCCAAGACCCCCGGCTTAGTTTCCTCTTTTTCTCCCAAACCCCATTCTCATCCCTGTACTATACTGCTCCTTTATAGGCCCTTTTCCACTAGCACGCTTTAGTGCGACACGGGACAGCTCAGCATGCTTTGTACGCTTTTCCACAAGCCCCAACACGGTTTAACAGCCGCGATTCTCAGCCCCGCTCAAGGGCAGGGTACAGCAGTGCTGAGCTGGGCCGTGTTGTGACGTTAACAGACTGGTCGCCGCTGATTGGTCAGGTCATAACAGGTGCTGATTGGTCAGGTTGTAACCGCCCCTCTCCTCCTCCTCTTCTGCCAAATCTTCACGACCTTCTCAATAAAGTTTTTGAAAAAAAAAAAAGGATCTTCACGACCGCCATTACTCAGCACGCAACCACTGTTGGCGGTTTCTTTTCAGTGTATTGCTGTGCTATTTTCATTTATTCTTTATCAAAAATGGCTTCGCGTAATAAGGGTGTTCCATGGACCAATAAGGAGGTGCAGTGTCTTCTCACTGCATTGTCAGACGAACGTATCCAGCGCGAGTTAGACGGAGCCACCCGGAATGAAAAAATATACCGGGAGGTCTCGACATCGGAGTCCTTTAACGGTGAGTTTTAATTTTTTTTTATTGTGCGTTTTTTCGCAAATATATTCGGTAAGACGCTCAGTTTATTTATGCAATAAAAAAGCTGTTCATTTGTGGATGATGATCGCTGCTTTATTGCAGCACACTGCGGACTCGCTTTTCTTTTAATTATTCATGTGAACAATACGCTGAAATAAGCTTATGTAATCTTGTTAAAAAGTATTGTCTTTTCTGTATATCTTGCACTTTCGTGCTGTATTTTATTGTGTGCATTTTCCTTGTAGAATCATCCCACGCGTCCGCCGCGCCAGCCCGCCCGGATTCTCCAATGTGAATCTGTCCCGCCACCAGGCGCAAAATGTATTCAATGATAAATATTTGCAACATTTAAATGAGGTTGCAGAAAACGCGAGGGTATCCCAGGAGCTGGCAGAGACGGCTTCATTCAACCGAGCCTTCCTGACCCAGGAGCTGGCAGAGACGGCTTCATTCAACCGAGCCTTCCTGACCCAGTTTGGGAAGCTGGTGTAGAGGCACTCAGTGGTCGGCGTGTATAAAATGTCGATTAACCTTCATGTTGTGTTGCAAAGTTTTTTTTTTATTTTAATATTTTGTATATAATAAAATGGAATTGTTTTGGAAAGTGTGGTTTGTCTGTTATAACACTGAATTATAAAACAGTATAATTACATAGAAATTCCATTGCCTAGTCTGATGAAAATGATGCTGATCATCCTGTCAGGGGTCAACCATTGTAAAGGTAATGTAATTTTTAACTAGACCAAAAAACAAATGTTTTTGTAAGCTTTCTGTTCTTTTTATTGAAATATCATAAAAAATTAGCACCACATGATACAGTTCTAAACTTTGGGTAAATTTTTTATGTTAACTTATAAGAAGTTGCACAGTTGGACTTTAAAATGCAGAAGGAGAGACTGATCAAGCTTACAAGTCAAAGTAGGTAAAAAAAGTAAGTATATGTAAATTGAATGTTCTATCGGCATTCCAAATTCAGAGAATTACAATACTTTAGAAGGAGTGTAGCATCATCTAAACGGAAAATACTAATACTGTTGTTCCAAACGTTGACCTGAAGGTGAAAAACATGAATTTTTTTTATTCAGTACATCCAAAATGCCCTAGGATGTAAAAAATAATACAATTTGGTGTTGGCCAGTGTGCCACTGTCTCATTATTTAATACGAATAAAAACAAGTTTCAGCTCATTATTTCTAGGTCATTTGGCAGTTAATTCAAACCAAAAGTGACTTGTGTTGTTGCAGCTTTTTTATCAGAGAGTTTCTCCAGTTTTGGAGCATATAATCATCCGTCCCTTAACTGTTAAACATTAAATAACAGCAGACAGATTGGCAAAGGATACACAATTGTGTTGCTGTTGCCCAAAACCGCTGTGACCCACTGCTTGTGGTGCTACCTTTCATGTGTGTGCTTTTTATGAATATTCACACGTTTTTGTAAGTACAAGTGGGATAGTATTAAATTGAAATATTCATATTTCATCTCGCTGCCTGTACCCTTGTCTGGCGGTCCTTTTTGGTGTTTATGGTGAAAAAAGCCACGGACCGAGGAGTGGCCTTGTACAGCTATGTGTTATGTTTTGCTTGGGTCTTCTCAATAAAGTTTTGGAAAAAAAATGTTTTGCTTGGGTCGCGTGCGTTACGTCACGGGAGTGTGGCACCGCCTCGCTGTGATAAACCCACCCACCCCAGCACAACACCCATGCCAAACACCGTGCTAATGGAGACAGAAGCATTCCGAGCCGTACTGAAGTGAATCGAGCCGTACCGAGGTGTGCTGGGCTAGTGGAAAAGAGGCTTATTTTCTGTCTGTAGTGCATTTTCGCTTTCCTTATCTCGTTTCTTACTTCCCTTGAGACAAGTTTTTTTCTCCTGATGACGCCTTTCATCACAGGCATCATGAAAACACTCCCAGTTTCATACAGTCCAAGCATGCCTACAGTGAAGAAATCCTCAATTCTGTCCAGGTTTTCACTGCCCTCTCTTTCCTCTAGATGTCTGAAGGAAGGTGTGTACACACTATTATGATAGGAGGCTCCCAGTGAAGGCATGGGTAGGGATTTAGAAGCCCCTTTTACAGACCCATAACAAAGATCAATCCTGATGCTTTTTGTGTTGGAGCACAAGTCTCATCCTGTTCATGTTTTCAATGAAGTATTCAAATTACAGTGGTTAAAATCTCCCAAGTATAAATTTTGGTTCCTCTGGGCAAAGTGTGTCAAGTTTATGTGACATCAGCCATCAGCTGAGCAGCAGCTGACACATTGACGTGTGGATGAATATACAGTCATGTGAAAAAATTAGAACATCCCATTAAATATTCAATTCTTTATTCATAAATGTTCATATAGCCAGCCTTTTTTTGTTGTTTTTATTTGCCTTTTTTAACATTTGTTTTAGCAATTCTAAGTGGGAATGAATATGGGGGTGTCCTAATTTATTCCTTATTATTTATTAGCGGCATCATCCGCCGCCTTGGGCGCCTCACTGTACCGTCCAGTCATATTTCAGTCTTTGCATCCCCCCATCCCCCTTGAAATCTCCGACTGCATGTCATTCTATCGAGCTAGCTATACTGTATATAATATTATGAACTTGTAATCAGAGAGCAGGAAGCCAACCACCAACCCTCCGATCAGAGGTAGACCACACTCTTCCCCTGCACCACAACCACAGTGAATGAGAGTTGATCTGAAAAGGTTTTGTTGGATTGGTTCAATTCCCCCTCATGGATCGTCACCTTATCGTGGTGGGGGGGTTTGCGTGCCCCAGTGATCCCAGGAGCTATGTTGTCCGGGGCAATTTGCCTCTGATAGGGTCTCCCAAGACAAACTGGTCCTGGGTGAAGGGCCAGACTAAGAACGATCCAACAGACTCTCATGAATTGTATATCAAGGATTCAGTGTACCCCGCCCGGTATGGGGTTACCGGGGCCCCACCCTGGAGCCAGGCCTGGGGGAGGGGCTCGAAGGCTAGCGTCTGGTGGCCGGGTTTCCACCCATGGGACCCGGCCGGGCTCAGCCCGAAGGAGTTGCATGGGTCCGCTCTCCAGTGGGCTCACCACCTGCAGGAGGGATCATGGGGGTCTGGTGCTATGTGGATCAGGTGGCGGTCAAAGGCGGAGACCTTGGCGGACTGATCCCAAGCTTTCTAAACTGGCTTTTGGTACGTGGAATGTCACCTCTCTGGTGGGGAAGGAGCCTGAGCTGGTGTACGAGGTTGAGAGATACCGGCTAGATATAGTCGGCCTCACCTCAACACACAGCTCCGGTTCTGGAACCAGTCTCCTGGAGAGGGGCTGGAGCTTGGCCTTTTCTGGAGTTGCCCCGGGCGAGAGGCGACGAGCAGGGGTGGGTATTCTTGTATCGCCCCACCTTGCTGCCTCTATGTTGGAGTTTTCCCCGGTGGACGAAAGGGTTGCTTCCCTGCGCCTTCGGGTTGGGAAACGGGTCCTGACCATCATTTGTACCTATGCACCAAATGATGTTTCAGAGTACCCACCCTTTTTGGAGTCTGTGACTGGGGTGCTGGAGGGTACTCCTCCTGGAGACTCCATTGTCCTACTGGGGGACTTCAATGCGCACGTGGGCAACGACAGTGAAACCTGGAGGGGGGTGATTGGGAGGAACGGCCTGCCCGATCTGAACCCGAGTGGTGTTCAGTTATTGGACTTCTGTGCTAACCACAGTCTGTCCGTAATGAACACCATGTTCAAGCATAAGGGTGTCCATATGTGCACCTGGCACCAGGACACCCTAGGTCGCAGGTCGATGATCGATTTTATCATCGTGTCATCAGACCTGCGACTGTATGTCTTGGACACCCGAGTAAAGAGAGGTGCAGAGCTGTCAACTGATCACCACCTGGTGGTGAGTTGGATCCGATGGCAGGGGAGGAAGCCATTCAGACCTGGTAGACCCAAACGTATAGTGAGGGTGTGCTGGGAGCATCTGGCTGAGGCCCCTGTCCGGGAGGTCTTCAACTCCCACCTCCGGAAGAACTTCAACCACATTCCGAGGGAGTCTGGAGACATGGAGTCTGAATGGGCCATGTTCTCCACCTCTGTTGTTGAAGCGGCTGCCCAGAGCTGCGGCCGCAAGGTGGTTGGTGCATCTCGTGGTGGCAACCCCCGAACCAAGTGGTGGACACCAGTGGTGAGGGGGGCCATTAAGCTGAAGAAGGAGTCCTATCAAGCTTGGTTGGCTTGTGGGACTCCCGAAGCAGCTGAGGTGTACCGGCAGGCCAAGCGGAGTGCAGTTCGGGTGGTTGCTGAAGCAAAAACCCGGGTATGGGAGGAGTTCGGTGAGGCCATGGAACAAGACTTTCGGTCGGCCTCAAAGAGATTATGGCAAACTGTCCGGCGGCTCAGGAGGGGAAAGCAGCTCCCCGTCCACACTGTGTATGGTGCGGATGGGACACTGTTGACTTCGAATGGGGACATCGTCGGGCGGTGGAAGGAATACTTCGAGGATCTCCTCAATCCCACTGATGTGCCTTCCACAGAGGAAGCAGGGTTTGGGGACGAGGGGGATGACTCGCCTATCACAGGGGCTGAGGTTGCCAAGGTGGTTAAAAATCTCCTTGGTGGCCAGGCCCCAGGGGTGGACGAGATTCGCCCCGAGTACCTCAAGGCCCTGGATGTTGTTGGGTTGTCATGGTTGACACGCCTCTGCAACATTGCGTGGAGGTCGGGGGCAGTGCCTTTGGCATGGCAAACCGGGGTGGTGGTTCCTCTCTTTAAAAAAGGGGACCGGAGGGTGTGCTCCAACTTTAGAGGGATCACACTCCTCAGCCTCCCTGGGAAGGTCTATGCCAAGGTACTGGAGAGGAGAGTCCGGCCGTTGGTCGAACCTCGGATTCAGGAGGAGCAATGTGGTTTTCGTCCTGGCCGTGGCACATCGGACCAGCTCTTTACCCTCTCGAGAATTCTCGAGGGTTCGTGGGAGTTTGCCCAACCAGTTTACATGTGTTTTGTGGACTTGGAGAAGGCATTTGACCGCGTCCCTCGTGGATTTTTGTGGGGGGTGCTTCGGGAGTATGGGGTATCGGGCTTGTTGTTACGAGCTATTCGGTCTCTGTACGACCATTGTGAGAGTTTGGTTCGTATTGCCAACACTCGGTCGGAGTCATTCCCAGTGAGAGTTGGACTCCGCCAGGGCTGCCCTTTGTCACCGATCCTGTTCATAATTTTTATGGACAGGATTTCTAGGCGCAGCCAGGGAATGGAGGGTGTCATGCTTGGTGACCACAGGATCTCATCTCTGTTGTTTGCAGATGATGTTGTCCTGTTGGCTTCATCCAGCAATGACCTACAGCTCTTGCTGGGACGGTTTGCCGCTGAGTGTGAAGCGGCTGGGATGAGAATCAGCACTTCCAAGTCCGAGTCCATGGTCCTCAGCCGGAAAAAGGTGGATTGTCCTCTCCGGGTTGGGGACAGGCTCCTGCCCCAAGTGGAGGAGTTTAAGTATCTTGGGGTCTTGTTCACGAGTGAGGGGAGAGTGGAGCGAGAGATCGACAGACGGATTGGAGCAGCATCTGCAGTGATGCGGACGTTGTACCGGTCTGTTGTGGTGAAGAGGGAGCTTAGTTCTAAGGCAAAGCTGTCGATTTATCAGTCAATCTACGTTCCTACTCTCACCTATGGTCACGAGCTTTGGGTAATGACCGAAAGAACGAGATCGCGGATACAAGCGGCTGAAATGAGCTTTCTCCGTAGGATTGCTGGACTCACCCTCAGAGATAGGGTGAGGAGCTCAGTCATCCGGGAGAGGCTCAGAGTAGAACCGCTGCTCCTCCACATTGAAAGGAGTCAGTTGAGGTGGTATGGGTATCTGATTAGGATGCCTCCTGGACGCCTCCCACTTGAGGTGTTTCAGGCACGTCCCACTGGGAGGAGACCCCGGGGCAGACCCAGGACTCGGTGGAGAGACTATGTCTCCCAGCTGGTCTGGGAACGCCTTGGTATCCCCTCTGAAGAGCTGGAGCAGGTGGCTGGGGAGAGGGAAGTCTGGGCTTCTCTGCTTGAACTGCTGCCTCCGCGACCCGGACCTCCGGAAAAGCGGTAGAAGATGGATGGATGGATGGATGGATTGGTCAATTCTTCTTTATCTGTAGACCCCTGGTACAGGGCTACAGCTGCCGTACCTATTCATAGTTTTTGATGACATGACTTCCGGTAGGGGTGAAAGGAGATCGGCGGACATGCTGAGGGGATAATTGTAATAACTGTAGAGCATAATGCAGTGAAAAAATGTGAAAACGTCCAAAATTTATTATCAAACTCTTGATAATGACAGATAGTGGTATGATGACAAATTAATTTAATTGAGACGCAGGCTCCCACTCTCATTCCAAAGCAAAATTGGCCAAAAGACATGGAGAAGTGGGCTAGCATGACCTATCCAGACATGCACAAAGCTAAATATATTCATCTTCATAACACTTATCATCCATGTTTATCCACATCAGCCCATAAATTATTCACAGAGCCCTCAACTTAATTTCTCCTGTTTGTTTTTCTCTGTTTTTGCGCTGTTTTTTGTTTTTTTTTAACATGTGACCTAATTTGCCTCATCCACTCATGTGGATTCCCTGTAAATTTCCCCATTGTGGGACCAATAAAGGAATCTAAAAGAAAGCATCTGGTCTCATCTGTCCAGGTGCTTTCAGATGAAGTGAGACATTGTTGTCTTGGTGTCTAATTGTTATCCCTCATTGTTAACAATAAGCAGTTGATTTGTCGACTCCCAGCTACTTGTAATCCTCAAAGCCACAGACTGATTAGCCGGTGTTCTGACATTTTGGTATCAGAACAGCAAACCTCGGGTTACTACTCTGTCATTTTCTTCAGTTGTTCAGAAGAATTAAGACTTCTCAAGCGAGTGACACTCTTGAATGTTGGTGAAGTCTGGATCTCAGCATCGTTCTCGAAAAGGCTTCGGAGCTAAGGTTAGCTTTATCAGCTAGCTTGCTTGTTCCAACACGAACATTAGCCACGGTTACATGAGCAAAATTTCTTCAATCTGATTACAATTCAGATCAAAATTTTACTGTTTACATGGATCCTGAAAAAGCTGATCTGATTAGGATGTGCGTTTCCATGTGTCACAGGTTTGAACGGAATAAATCATTTTGACATGTGCACGTCGACATTTCGACATTCCTAAAATAGTAGAAGAAGAAGCAACTTCCTGTGTTAGCAAGCCCTTCTTTGTGTTGAAATTGATCTGTATTGTGTTATTCAGACTGTACTTTTGCTTCTGCTGGTCTCCGTAATGAAGCTACAAGTACATACTTCTGCATATGACGAACGGAGGGAGACAGCAGGACGATACAGACCAGTTTTGTTTTACTCCCGCTATGTTTTCCGCTAGCTGCTGCTAAGGTGGAAATACGTCACGTCAATGTGCGGCTGGTTTACAGACATGCGCAGTAAATATATTTTCTGCCCTGCGTTTGGAATAAGTGTTTCATGCACACCATTCCGAATAACAATTGGCATAACCCACCCCTCTCAATCGGAATGAAATTTTGATCTGAATGAGCGTGATCAGGTTAGAATATTCAGATTGGCATCTTTACATGAAGCATTTTTATTCCGATCAGGCTTTTAATTTGGTTACTTGTGTCCATGTAAACATAGCCACTGGCTTTGCTGGTTTTCTGCCAGCTGCCTCAAGGATATAAAGTTAGTTGTTTTTCTCTTCTTTGGAGACTCCTTTCATTGGAAAGAAGAAACATGGATGTGGGAGTCACTATCATTCAGCCATTTCTGGAGCTTCCTGGCGAGCCACGGGACTCTTGGGTGAGATTGTTCGCCGCATTCCCAAATTACTTGGTGGCTCTGAAACTTGATGAAGTGAAGAAGATATGGGCTCAGGCAGTATTGGTTCATAGTTTGGGTGTGGAAGGACAGCGTATCGTTACTCTCTTGGGTGCTAGTGATATCTTTGAAGACGCTGAGCTAATGGCGTGACATTTTCGCACCCTGGAAAATGTCATTGTATGGATGATCCAGTTTTGACAGCGCCGCCAGCAGACTGGCGAGTCTGTGCAGCAGTTTGTAACAGACCTACGTCAGCTTGCCAGAGACTGTCAGTTTGGAGCATTGGAGGAAGAGATGCTCCGCGATACCAAGTTCTTACCTGTGAACACAGCTGTGTCCACACAGACGAGACAGAAAATGCCTCATGCTCAGCAATGCAGATGCTACTAATCATTCCGGCTGAATAGGTCTCCGAATGGACCACACTTGGATCCTGCTCACTGTTGTGTATGTAAATCGTGACCCAGTTAAGAGACCGAGTGGTGAACTATATAGGACTTTATTATAGACTCACATATAATACAGAGGTGCTCCCGCTAGGCTGAGAGGTGATCAGGGAAACCGCCCCTCTTCCGCAAAGCCCTTTTATACTCCGGGTGACGTCACCACCCGCGTTACACCATAATATGTCCTATGAACAACACTACATTCACCCCCCCTTCAAAATTGTCCAAAACACACATACAGTTGAGACATTCCCCAACGTGGAACCTGAAACATGCACTAAAATAAACATAAGTATATCAAAGCCTTTCACAGTCACACAAAACAACTAAAACTAGGGGGAAACAAAACAATCCCCATAACAGAACATATATACAAAAAGGTTAAACCATCATCAACAGATCCCATAAACAACTTAAATAATTCTTATCCCACATCATGTATAACTACCATAACCCGGGCAATTTACCCACTAACAACATGCAGTGAACACACTGCCCCCCCAAACTACCAGTCAGTCCCAATAGAGAACCCCCACCCCCTGGAGACCCGTCAGGCAGGTCCCGTCCAGAGCATCTTCTCGTCTTCGCGCCCGGAGATGACCCAAGCCAAAACCCAGAAACCTCCTTCTCATCATTGGCGCGCCACAGCTCGCTGGGATGTCTCCATGAGCTGTCAGAGAGCTGAAGGTAGCCGTGCACCTGAACAAACCACCACCTGCAGCCACCCCTGGTCTTCCTGTTGTTTGTGCTTGCCACAAACTCCTCTTGACCAGGCCTCCTCCCTGGGTTGGACCACATCAGTGACCCCCTGAGGAGCCCGACTCGGCTTCCAGTGTCCTATGTGGCACGTTGTTTTACTGTGCCAGCTTGTCCTGCCCCGCTCACTTTCATTTCAGATGCCGGCAAAGCCGTTGTGTCCCCTTGCTTCTCAGTACCATCCAGCCGAACTCCGGAAGCAGAGTGGGTCAGCCACTCGGCGTCACCTACCGTCACGGGCGTCCCACCGCATCACTCAGTTCCCTCAAATGGGGTTACTTGGGTACTGACACCGGAACCCTCCTGCAATGGCCCTGAGTAGAATTGGTCCTGCTCATTGTCCAGATTACTAGGCAGAGGTTCGTCCCACACAGCTTCATCCGTCATTTGCGGAAGCAGCCAGTCCCACAGACCACAGCCTGACTGCTCTTCTCCAACCTGAGACTGTGAGAAGGAACTCCATACGGTTTCCCAATCCAACACCGGTCTCACCGCGCCCATGTAAACCAGCAACGGCACTGTCACTCCATCCAGTTCCACCATACAGAAAGAACAGCTGTTGCCACTTGGGGATACACTGCAAACAACTGTGGGAGGCGAAATGGGGAGATCTTCTATGTGTCTCGGATCTCCTCGCTCGAACCCGTAACATGCCCTGGCAAAATGATGCAAGAATCCACACGTGCCACAGCATCGTCTTCTCTCTCTCTCTAGCCTTATAGCAGTGCTTAGTTGACCCACAACCCAAAAACCTGGGCGATTCTGGGGCGGGCCTCATCTCCACAGCCTCCTTCTCCTGTTTGCTATCATCGCTGTCCAGGTCCACAGTCTGCGCGTTGATTGTGATTCAGAGCGGTGCAGCGTAGGTCTCTCACCGAGGTCACGAGATAAGACTGTCCACTGCTTCACACTGCTGAGCTATCTCGATGGACTTGGGTAACGTCAGCTCGCCTGAGTATGTAAGGAGCTTTGACCTCGTAGCCAGGCAAACAGCATGTTCCACCATATGTTGGAGCCACACACATGTTTAGTGGCTCCAAATGTCTCTTTCTACAGTAGAGGCTGCTCACTCCTGTAAAACTCTTGGATAGTAAGATAGGGCCATTTGGAACGTAGAACTGGTGCAGACCTCTGTCTCGTCAATAATCATGATGTTGTTGTGTGTTTGTTGATGTCACAGCTGGTGAGTTCAGTGGTGGACGAAACGCATTCAGTGAGGAGCTCGTGAAGAAGAAGCATGACTTCACCAGAGGAGGTACCAGTTTAATTCTTAAAGATTTCTCCTCAGTAAAATTATCTTGATTCTTCTTTATTACCTCTGCCAGGCCGAAGGCCAGGAGGAGGTTATGTTTTTGCCAGCGTTTGTCGATCTGTCTGTTTGTCTGTCTGTCTGTTGGTTAGCAAGATAACTCAAAAAGTTTTGGACGGATTTCGAAGAACTGATTAAATTTTGGGGATGATCCAGATCACCGTCTGGATACAGGAATTTTTTTAAAGGATTCTTTAACATTGTGACATACGGCCATTTTCAACATGTGTGCAGGGGCAATAGAGGGCGCTGGTCGTCGTGTCTGACGAACACAAACTCCGCGTTCTTCAAAGTTTTAGGCACAAAAGCACTCCGAAAACTGTGGTGGGCAGGGCCCGCGAGCGTGCCTGTGTTTGCGCTACGCTGCAAAAGCTGAGATGGGCAGCTGTCCGGCGCGGGATTATTTGGCAGAAATTCCCCCGGGCAGCCATAGGGGCTGTGCAAAAACCAGCTCTCTGCCGGGGAAGCTTCCAAATCCTCTTTTTTTCCACGGAGCGCAAACCCAATAAAACCCATGGCAACCTGTCTACCCAATTTGCATCCGTCAGTGAAGCCCTCAGTGCTGCTTTCAGTGATCTATGAAAACGCTCGCAGCCTGGGACTTTGCACATGAAGGAGATGGACACAACACCAACACTTCAGTTTATTACCTCTGCCAAGGAGGTAATGCTTTTACTACTGAACCACTAATCCTATCATTGTGAATCCAATTGCTAGTCATATGTTTTCATGGTCAAGGAATCTGAAAACGTACACACAAACACTGTATGGGGGGAACTGTGGCGCTTGGCAGAGGTCTGCGCTGTCCGAGTGCTTTTCTAGTGATTATTTTGTTTTAGGCTAGGCTAAATTAGATTGATTAAATCTCCTTTTTGGGGATTCTGTTGACCTTATTAAACTGTAATCCTGTAAAATAAATTAAGGTGATCTTGTCGACATTTTGATCATTGAATATGCTGTCTTCATTGTATAACAGTAACATGCAGATGAACATATCAACTGAAGTTTAGGTTTAAGTTCAATCAAATGAGGTGTGCTCTTTAGGAAAATTTGCAAGAACTCACACGAGCCAAAAGAAGTCCCGGCCTCAGGAAAGGAAATTCAATAAAACTGCTGAGTGGGGTTTGCGATGGAGCAAATGATGTCCGGAGTGGGCTGGTCAGTGCTGCTTGTGGTGGAGTGTTTTTAGCCTTAGCCGTTGCCAACAGTGCTGTTGCTGGTTGGCTCTGAGATGAGTGCGGGCCCGGGTGCTCTGAGTGTTTTTCTTTTCATTTCGTATGGCAGTCCTTCCATCTTTGTCATAAAATCCCCAAAAGACCCAACACCTGAGCAAACTTTGTGGCACATCCAACTGCTCCCTAACTTTCACAGCTGGCTGCAAATCTTGCTGGACAAGATAGAATTTCACTCGAGAATGGGGGCTTTTGCAACATCTGGCTGCGATTCTCAGCGACAAACTATGACTTCACCTGACTGTGTGCTTGCTTTGCACCATCTAGTGGACTGAAAACACAATTGAGACCCTTAAAGGTCTGGTGACAAGTTTTTGACTTCCTCTAATGTTTCAACACATAATACAAAATGACAAAATAGGTTGGTCTGTGCAGTTCTAAGTCAAACAGGCTTTTTTTTCTCGCGAATATCCAACGTTTTCATGAGTGCCATGTCACCAATTAGGTTAGTGGCCAAAAAACCCCGCTGCCATGTAGTCACGTCATTGGGAGAGCACAGCACTTGGCTGCTCATTGTACAACCAGGATGGAAGCGGTTGAAAACATTGACGATGGTTCCAGCACATATAGTCTGGAATTGGTTTGTGTTGCCCAGTCGTCAGATGATTATAGTTCAGAAGAATGGGATGATAATGAAGAATCTGGGGGCATCAGACCTTAGAGGTTTGAGCCGTGCCAAGTGGGTATCGTGTCTCGTGAGGACATGTAAATTTAAGAAAAATTTATGAAGGAATGACGATACGCAAGCGCACACACAAACAACGCGCGTGACCGTGATCCGCGCGGAGAGAAGCGCCCCGCCCGCGTGCTCCAATCACCAGCCAGACAGAGTTTCTCGCTACTAGTGTGACTGTCCGAGAGAAACACAAACATATTAAAGTACTTTAAATGCGGAAAAAAGTCAGAAGAGGTATGTAAGCACTGGAGGCATTTATCATGGTTTTAACCCGCTGGTAATGGGAGCAATAATGGAAGAGTTGCTGAGCTAACAGGTGTGGTTAAGAGCTCGAGTTAGTTGAATTTGTTTACTTATTGTTATTTTTTTCTTATTTCAGTCAAGAATGAAAAGGAGCTGTTTTTAACCTTTACCTTAGTTAATATTAACTCATTTATATTCATTCTTCAGTGTTTACTCTGGCTTAAAGACCTTGGCACGTTGGCAACCTGTTTGTCTGGGGGGGAGAAAACACATGACACGATTGTAACCGGAAATGTTAATTTTACATTATTACTTTTTATTTTTTAAAATTTTGCACAGAAATATTGCATAATTGAACTTACCCTGTGAAGTATTGTACTACCAAGGCTTGAATGTTGGCATTTTGGGCCAGTTGGGGTCCCACCCAGATGTCCTGTGTTTGGACTTTTTACTGGTGATATCCTTGTCTCCTTCCTCTGCTCTCACCTCTCCTGGACCCTCTGCCTGAACACTTTCCTCTCCTTGGCTTCTCTCTTCTGTCTCATCTTTCCCTCTCTGAGCTCTGTCTAATTCAGGTTCTCTCTCTGCCAATGGTGGTATAGAAACAAGCTCGAAAATACCAAGTGTCATGTTTTGTCCTGCAGGAATTTTTTTCATGGTTTACATAAATAACCAAAATGTGTATTTTTCGTATTTTTATTCTAGTGTTTCGTTTTTCCATTGACAAAAAGTAGGAAAAGGAAGGGAAAAAAAACAGTAATTTACTCATGCATACTTAAATTATATGATCAGAGGTGAGTATAGTAGCCAGAAATTCTACTCATGTAAAAGCAGTGCTTTGAAATTAAAAATTAAAAGTAGACAACCAAAAATTTCTAGTTGAGTTAAGGGTACAAAGAGCACCTACTTAAAAACTTGAGTAATGACTTCAGTCTTGAAGGTTTGAGGTTTTCCTCCAAAATTTATAACAATTTTCTTGTAGTTTTCTACTTTTCTCTGTAAATTCATCTAAATTTGCAACCATTTTCCTCAAATTTGTAATTTTCTCTTGTAACATTATGACTTTTCTTGTACATTTGAGACTATTTTAAATTTGTGGATTATTTTGTGGCTAATGTTTATCTTTTTTTAATCCAATCCAACTTTATTTATAAAGCTCTTTAAAAACCAGAATCAGAATCAGAATCAGGTTTATTGCCATTGTTCATGTAGTACACAAACTAGGAATTTGTTTCGGTACAATGCTGCAACATTAAACATGATAAGATAAGAGAAATAAACTATACATGTAATAAAGTGTAGGATAAGATTAAGTGATACTGGTCAACAGTTAAAATATATATTAGCCAGCAGCAGATACTGTGGAGAACTATATAGTGCAGTCGGTAATGCAGGAAGAAAACAGTGATGATTGACATGAGTCTGGTTGAGCTGCTGTACATGGTGCACGAGAGTCAATAAGTCACTTAGTGTTCAGCAGTCTAATGGCAGAGGGGAAGAAGCTGTTCATGTGACGGGAGGTTTTAGTCTGGATGGACCGAAGTCTTCTACCAGAGGGGAGGGGGGCAAACAGTACGTGACCAGGGTGTGAGGGATCGGCTATGATCCGGCCAGCACGCCTCCGGGTCCTGGAGATGTACAGATCCTGGAGAGATGGGAGCTTGCAGCCGATCACCTTCTCAGCAGTGCGCACGACGCGCTGCAGCCTTAGTCTGTCCCTGGCAGTGGCTCCTGCGTACCACACGGTTATGGAGGTGGTGAGGATGGACTCGATGATGGCTGTGTAGAACTGCACTAACATCTTGGTGGGTAGCTTGAGCTTCCTCAGCTGCCGCAGGAAGAACATCCTCTGCTGGGCTTTTTTGATGAGTGAGCTGATGGTCAGCTCCCATTTGAGGTCCCTGGTGATGGTAGTGCCTAGGAAGCGGAAGGAATCAGCAGTGGTGATGGGAGAGCCTGTGAGGGTGAGGGGGGGCAGAGGAGTAGTGACTTTCCTGAAGTCTACAATCATCTCCACTGTCTTCAGAGCGTTCAGCTGCAGGTTGTTATTGCTGCACCAGGACACCAGCTGGGCCACCTCTCTCCTGTAGGCGGACTCGTCGCCGTTGGAGATGAGCCCGATGAGGGTGGTGTCGTCCGCAAACTTGATCAACTTGACAGACTGGTGGCTGGAGGTGCAGGAGTTGGTGTAAAGGGAGAAGAGTAGGGGGGAAAGTACACAGCCCTGGGGTGATCCGGTGCTGATGCTAGTATAGTCTGAGACAGTCTTTCCCAGCCGCACATGCTGCCTCCGGTCCGTCAGGAAGTCGATGATCCACCTGCAGAGGGAGTCAGGCACGTTGAGCAGGGACAGCTTGTCCCGGAGCAGAGCGGGGCGGATGGTGTTGAATGCGGAGCTGAAGTCCACAAACAGGATCCTGGCGTAGGTTCCCGGGGAGTCCAGGTGCTGCAGGATGGAGTGGAGGGCCAGGTTGACTGCATCGTCTACAGACCTGTTGGCTCGGTAGGCAAACTGCAGCGGGTCCAGGAGAGGGGTGGTGATGGACTTGAGGTGGGACAGGACCAGGCGCTCAAAGGACTTCATGACTACAGAGGTGAGCGCTACAGGTCTGTAGTCATTAAGTCCAGTGATCCGTGGCTTCTTGGGGACAGGGATGATGGTGGAGGATTTGAGGCAGGACGGCACGTGGCATAACTTAAGGGAGGTGTTAAAAATGTCTGTGAATACAGGAGCCAGCTGTTTCGCACAGAGTCTCAGGGTGGAGGGAGACACGCCGTCTGGGCCGGGGGCCTTGCGCGGGTTCAGTCTGGAGAACTGTTTGAGCACATCCTGCTCACTGATGATAAGGGGAGGGGGGGAGGAGGGGGGGTGCCTTAAATGAAGTAGGGAATGTGGAGGCTGTGGAGCTGGAGGGAAGGGGGGAGTTGGACACAGATGACGAGGTGTCAAAACGGGCATAGTGTTGGGACAGTCTTTGACAAAGGGCTTTGTCATCCTGACCTTTAGGAGCCTTAGGTCGATAGTTGGTGATTTGCCTCAGTCCTCTCCACACGGAAGCCGAATCATTAGCAGTGAACTGCTGCTGGAGTCTCTCTGAGTATAGAGATTTAGCCCTCTTCAGCTCTCTGTTAAACCGGTATTTAACCTCCCTGTAGCAGTCCCTGTCTCCACTTTTCAGCGCTGCTTCCTTCTCCTTCCTGATCTGTCTGAGCTTAGCTGTGAACCAGGGTTTGTCATTAGAGTAACTCACCCTGGTGCGTGATGGAAGAATGTTCTCTTCACAAAAGTGGATATATGAGTTCACAGTGTCCGTGTACTCATCCAGATCATGCGTGGCTCCTTTAAGCATGCCCCAGTCAGATATTTCCATGCACGTTTCCAGCTTCTCCTCAGCATCACTGGTCCGTATCTTCGTAGTGCTCACAACAGGTTTAGTGAGCTTCAATCTCTGTCTGTATGTGGGAATGAGGTGAACCATGTTGTGTCAACGACAGTTGACACAACGTGCTGTACATCAACGATAAATAAAATACAAAAACAATAAAATACAGCTAAAGTTCAAAACAGCACAAACAAAATAATCGTCATACAATAGAGACAATAAGAACAAATAAAATCAGTGTCTCAAACTGGGTCAAAAGCCAGAGAATAAAAATGGGTTTTAAGAGGAGTTTTAAAACTGGACAGTGAAGAGGCCTGTCTGATGGACAAAGACAGATTATTAAAAAATTGCTGTTTTTTTTTTAAAAAAAAATAAATTTTCAACAGAATGTGGTAAAAAAAAAAATTTTTTCCCTCAGACAGTTTAAACTTTTGACCATAATTTTGTAGATCCAGAACAGAACAATAACTCTGAATTCAAAGAAAGATAATTATTAAAATTATATTTAAAGAAATAAATTAACTTAAATGAAAATATAGGCAGTTATTTCTGTTATAATATTTCTATGTATTTATCATTTTTTAGAAATCTCACCAACCAGACAGCAGGAAAAACCTCCCTTATTTTGAAATCCAAATGTTGGCACATTTAGTTGTACTGAAGGCTGCTGATCGATTTAAGTCACTGACTTTGTGAATTCCGGTCATCTTAACTTGCCAGGTACATAATAATGAACAGAAATTATTAGTTTATATTGCAGTAGCTGGAGAAGTAAATCCTCAGTGATTCATCAGTCACTTTTGCCTTTCCCAGCAATGAAGCCTAACCAGACCTGTTAGCCAAGCGACTCCTCATTGTTGTTCCGGTTACCAGCGGGTTAAAATCACCAGAAATGCCTCTACTGCTTATCTCTTGTACTTTTTTCCATGTTTAAAATACTTTAATAAGCTCATGCTTCTCTTGGACAGCAACGCTAGAGAGACACGCTCTGCCAGCAGAAACAGTCACGCATGCGCCGGGTGGGCGGGGCGCTTCCACGCGGATGACAGTCACGCATGTTGTTCATGTGCACGCTTGCGGAGCATTTCTTTCGTATTTAATTTTTCTTAAATTAATATATTATAGGCACGGCAGCATACTTCCTTAGACAGGCGGGCCACCACACAGAAATGTTACCAGAGGAAACCTTGATAATGGAGTTGGATGTCTTGATTACGTTGCAAGATGTGTGTCAAGAGTGGCATGGATACAAAAGTCTAGAGAAACCTTCAGCTTTAGACAGAAGAATTTGGCCCAGTAGAGAGAGGTCTCTTGTTAAGCCAGTGATTGAACAATTTCTGTACATCTCTAGTTCTGGGAGCAATATTTGAATCAATTTTTTTAGTTGTATCTTTTGTAATTATAATTACCTCCACCAAGGACCTAATGTAATTGGGATGGTCAGCTTGTTAATATCATTACGCAAAAACTACTGGACAGATTTATATAGAGTGATGATACGATCTTTCGACAAGGAGTGATGATGTAGAGTGAAGTACGTGGCGGTAATGCACTTGTAAGCTGGTTGCCAACCACCAATCAAATCTAAAAGAAGAAGACTTTGATTAAATTTTCACCAGAGGTGGTTCTTGGCCTAGAGAGGAACCCATTCCATTTTAGTCATGATCCAAGAATGCATACCTCCGCCAGTGTCATGAATTGCCCCTCAAGGCAGGAACGAAGATCCACACGCTGAACTGTAGTTGTGAGATTTTTTGAAGGGGACAAAAATTCCAAATAGTTCACCAAACACAAAAGTTCCAAAAGTTCACAAAATAACTTGCAGGCAGAGAAGGTGGGATTAATCAGGAAATTGCACCAGAATGGGGAATTGGTTCTGATGCACAGTGACAGAAAGCAGAAGCTCCAACAATGAATGACAGAAACAAGGAACTTAAATAGGACATGGAGTCAATGAACACAACTGGATGCAGGTGTGGATCACATGAGCGGGCAAGGGGTAACAAAGATTACAATAGAGATCATCTGGGAGTAATGAGAGGGGAAGATGGGACTGACAGCTAACAGGAGCACCGCCCACAACAGGCCAAAAAACCCTGAAGTGCCACTGACAGCAGCAGCCCTGGAGAGGGAGAGAAAAAACACAACGGGATACAATTATGATATGAAGGCAAGTAAAGACAAGTACCTCAAGTATGTAAATAACAAAACTATAATAATGGTAAACAGGAAAATAAATCATACTAAGAAACAATACAGAATATGTGAAAATCAACCAAAGATGAAATAACAAGAATACGAAAACACCCCCACCCTGGGCGGGAGGAGAGGGACCCAGGCATGGAGGCACCGAAACAAATCAGAAAATAAGAAAAACTCTTAGAACTCACACCTCAGCAAAACCCAGACTAAGAGGAAACAAAAAACAAAACCCTGCTCAGGATCCACACCACCGCAGAACCAAGGCATTCGACCACCTGGACCAGAGAGCTAGACAGTTCAGGAGGCTGGCTAAAGTCCCACTCCTAGTAGATGGCATAATGGTAAGAGTCAGGTGGCCTCCCAGAGAATGTGGGCCACCAAACCCAACGGCACAGTCTTTCAGGTGGTCTGCCAAAGGGGCCAACCAGCAAAGAAGAGGAGGGAGGAGCAGAGGAATCCACGACGACGTCAGGCGAAGGAGGAGGAACCATGACAGCCTCGGGCAGAGTAGGGGGAACCACGACGGCCCCGGGCAGAGAAGAGGAAACCACCATGGCTCCGGGCGGAGGAGAGGGAAACACCACGGCCCCGGGCAGAGGAGAGGGGACCACCACGGCCCCGGGCAGAGGAGAGGGGACCACCACGGCCCCGGGCAGAGGAGAGGGGACCACCATGGCCCCGGGCAGAGGAGATGGGACCACCATGCTCTTGGACTGGCCAACAGCACCCTCAATGGTCCCAGACTGGGACATCGCAGTGCGATGGCTCCGGGCTAAAGCAAGGCAGCACCCGTGGTAGCTCCGGGCTTGCCCGCAGCAGCATCCACAGTGGCTCCGGGCTGGGCCAGAGCATAATGCCCATGGCGGACCCAAGCTTGAGCGCAGCACCCATGTTGGTTTTAAGGCTTGGGTGCACCACCCACGACAGCCCCCAACTGGAGCACAACGCCCATGGAGACCCGGACTGAGGAGGAGCTGCACCCACGGAGATCCCGGGCTGTGATGGAGCACACATGATGACCTCAACTAGCTGGGAAGCAGCACCCTCTGAGGCCCTGGCCTTCAACAGAGCACCCACGAAGACCTCGTCCAGAGGGGAGCAGTGCCCACAGATGCCCCTGGCTGGGACGGAGCACCAGCGATGACCTCTGTAGGAGGAGCTCGACCCATGAAGACCTCAGGCGGTGAGTCCAAATGCACGGAGATCTCAGGCAAAGTTGGATGAGTCTCGGAAACCCTGGGGAAAGGCTCAGATAAGAGGGACAGAGACACAGGTCACCGGCAGCAGTGGAGCCCAGCAAGGTGAGCTCAGGGGCAGCTGACAACTGCATTTGTCTCTCCCCGCCAAGAGCCAGACATGATCTCTCCAACATAGAGAAAACAAAAACAAAGGAGAGCACTTGCCTTCGCTCAAGCTCCACCACCGTCCAGTACTCCGTCGACCCAAGCGGCGACGTCTCGGGCCCGGCCCTCTGGAGGTCTAGCTCTGACTCTGCTATGGTGGCCCCAGCAGCAGGCATGGTGGTTGATGCAGTCCCGGGACCCCCCAGTGAATTGACCCATGTTGGTGGCTCGCTCTGCATGGCAACAGGAGGTTTGCTCCCTTCTGGCGCTGGATCCTTCTCAGCTGAAGCCCGGTGATTCTCAGTCGTCAGCACAGGCTCCAGATCACTGGCAGCGCTCACCCTCCGTCTGGACCATGGCTGCGGGGCTGGTTCCAGGTCCATCAGGACTGCAGGCCCCTTCAACGTCCGGCATCTTGGTCCTGGGGCTCGCGGACACTCGGGGCAACGGAGGTGACACCGAGAGAGCAGGTGAAAGGTTTATAGCTGCAGCAGGCGGTGATGACTCAGAGGACTGCACAGGCTGAGCCTCACCACCGGGAACCAGGCAAGATAATTCATGGATCAATGTTGGAGAATGAAAAAACACCTGACTGTGTTCCCGGGGCATGATGTTTTCTGCTGCAGCTGGTCTGTAGTCATCCCTCTCCGTGGCTCTGGTGGTCATGGGCCAGTCAGAGGATTGTGAAGGAGCCACCCCTGTGGACATGGAGCCGGGGGGAGCCGGAGAAGAAACGGCTGGACCCTCAGCAGTGGAAGGAATTGCCGAGGAGGAAGGAGAAGCAGCAGCAGCAGAGTAAAAGGCTAACGGGACAGCTGGAGAAGAAAAACTGGATAATTCAATTCAATTCCACTTTATTCATATAGTACCATTTCACATCAACAGTCATCTCATAGCACTTTCAACTGTAGGGGAAACCCCTACAATTGCAGAAAGACCCCAGCAATCGGGCGATCCCCTGTGAGCAAGCGCTTGGTGACGGTAGAGAGGAAAAACTCCCTTTTAACAGAAAGAAACCTCCAGCAGAACCAGGCTCAGGGAGGGGCAGTCATCTGCTGCAACTGGCTGGGGGGTGAGGGGATAGAGAAGATGAAAAGAACAGACATGTAGAGAGCAAACAGCATGATGGGGACTCAGTCTATGGGAGAGAACAAACAGGTGTTAATAACCAGTAAATAATAAAAAAATTTCATTGAGAGTGAAGAAAGGAGTGATGCCCAGTGCAATTAAGCCCCTTTTGCACTAGCACGGCTTAGCACGTCATGGTACAGCTCATCACGCTTCGTAAGTCTTTGCACTAGCCTCAACACGGTTTAACAGCAGCGATTTTCAGCCTCGCTCAAGGGCAGGGTCCAGCCGTGCTGAGCTGTACAGTGTTGTGACGTTAAGACTGGTCACCGTTGATATGTCAGGTCTTAACGTCATGAAAGTGCCCGTCTTCGTTGAAATCTGTACGACCGCCATTTGCAATCACGGACTAACTCGGTCACGGAGTAAATACGATATTAATACAGACAGCGTTGTAGGTTTTGCGGAACTCTACACCGTGGTCCAACGAAGAGGTGCGGAGTTTTCTCTGCTTGGTGGCAGATCCACAGTGAGGAGTGACCCGATGGCTGGCCAGCATACAACTGGACTATAGACAAGCTGAAGACGATCGTGAGAGAACCATCGATGGTGAGTGATTTGTAATAATGTGCATCTGTTTGCTTATTTATCCTGTTGGTGGTAAGCTCACTTTTTTTGAGCCGTTATACAGTGCTGTTCTGTGCTGGCTAACGTTTTTTGCTAGTAGCTAGCGCTAGCTAGTACCAACTCCTGAATCGCGCTTGTTTTCTCCTAAATATTCGCTTGTGAGAGCAAAACGATGAAATATGTTAATCCTGGTTAAAGTCCTGGTTTGTGTTTTGTATTGCACTTTGGTCCTGCGCATTAAATTGTGTGTAATTTAATGCTAGAATGTGTTTCCACATGCCAGGGTTAGCCTTCCTGTTTATATTGTGGATACTGGTGAAATGGACTACAGGAGCCGAGATCTCGTCATATTAATTCAGTTCAATTCAATTCAACTTTATTTATATAGCGCCATTTCACAACAACAGTCATCTCATAGCACTATCAACTGTAGGGGGGACCCCCACAGTTGCAGAAAGACCCCAGCAATCAGGCGATCCCCTGTGAGCAAGCACTTGGCGACGGTGGAGAGGAAAAACTCCCTTTTAACAGGAAGAAACCTCCAGCAGAACCAGGCTCAGGGAGGGGCAGTCATCTGCTGCGACTGGCTGGGGGGTGAGGGGATAGAGAAGAAGAAAAGAGCAGACATGTAGAGAGCAAACAGCATGATGGGACTCAATCTATGGGAGAGAACAAACAAATGTTAATGACCAGCAAAAAAAAAAAAATATTTCATAGAGAGTGAGGAAAGGAGTGAGGCCCAGTGCATTACTGGAGGTCCCCCGGCTGACTAAACCTATTAGCAGCATAACTAAGGGAGGGTTCAGAAACACATGATCCCTCCCTAATTGTAGGCTAGATCAAAAAGGTAGGTTTTAGCCCTATTCTTAAAAACAGAGATCGAGTCTGACTCCCGAATCCAGATTGGCAGCTGATTCCACAGGAGAGGAGCTTGATAACTGAAGGCTCTGCCTCCCATTGTACTTTTGGAGATTCTAGGTATTCCAAGTAATCCTGCATTTTGGGAGCGTAGTGCTCTGTTAGGATAATACGGTAGTATCAGATCTTTTAAATAAAAAGGAGCCTGATTGTTTAGAGCTTTGTAAGTAAGAAGAAGGATTTTAAACTTAATTCTAAACTCTATGGGAAGCCAATGAAGGGAGGCCAGAACCGGAGAGATATGATCTCTCTTTCTAGTACCTGTTAAAACTCTTGCTGCAGCATTTTGGATCATATTAAAATTGCTTTTTCAAACCAGTGATTTATAAAGTCATTCATATAATTTTCTAAAGCGTCAGAATAGACCCACACACCTATTCTGTGGATCCTGCAGTGCTTTTCACTCATTTCAGAAAGAGAAATCCGTATATTGTATAGCTTCATTACACAGACAGTGATATATTTGAAGCGTTTTATTTTAATTTTGCTGATTACGGCTTACTGCCCCTGAAAACCCCAAATTCTGTTTTGCAAAAAATTGGAATATTACATAAAATTAACTTTAAAAAAAATAGTTTTTAAATATAAATGTTGGCCGTTGAGGTGTTGGTTAATATGGGCAGTAGCCATTATCATCAATATTAAAATAAACACTTTCAATATGTCACTGTTCCTGTCATGAATCTATATATGGGTTTCACTTTCTGAAATGAGTGACAAAAATATTGAATTTTTTCATGGTATTCTAATTTTTGAGATGTGCCTGTATATGTATTGAACTTGCTTGAAACTAACCACCATCCATTTCTGTCGTTCATCTAGGCAAGACGAAATCAGCCGCCCCACAACCTACCTCGCCACTGTGGAACGTACTGAAATCCTTTGCTTTTATAGGTAAAGTGTCAAAAGCACAATTTCCACTTAATATAAAAGGGACTGAACTGAGATTTGTTTGATTGTGTAAATATGGCACATCAACTGTAAAATAAACCGCTTGTTAATGTATTTATTTTTTTGTCAGATCACTTGTGTGATCCTTTGTGAGTTATGTTCATAACTGTATGTTTTGGCGAATGTGAGATGTTCAGTCGTCAATATACTTTACTTTATATGTGTAGTTTATAGTCTATCATCAATAAACTCATGAATGTATTAATTCATTCTGATTGCTGAGGCCAAAGTAAAAGCAGATGATTTTAAATGTAACGCAGCCCTTGTAAAATCTACTGAAGCGCAGCTACATGAAAATTGTGGTTAAATACTACAACGAAGTAGTTTATTGTCGCATTGGAATTGTAATCCCTCCTGTTTTGTTATTCTTTTGAATTCTTGGATGGAATATGGTGGGCAATATAAGCTGCAGCTTCAGCCATCACCCATTTCAGATAACCTATGTTGAACTGTATAATCAGAGGAGTTATTGTTAAATTTGACCTTGTTAGATTTTTTTGCCCTTTGTTATTAAATAGAAATGTTGGCCGCTGAGGTGTTGATTAATATGGGCTGTAGCCATAATCATCAATATTAAAATAAACACTTTCAATATATCACTGTCCCTGTAATGAATCTATATATGGGTTTCACTTTCTGAAATGAGTGACAAAAATATTGAACTTTTTCATGATATTCTAATTTTTGAGGTGTGCCTGTATAAGTGTTGAACTTGCTTGAAACTAACTACCATCCATTTCTGTCGTTCGTCTAGGGAGGAGGGAATCGGCCGCTCAACAACGGACGTCGCCACTGTGGAACGTACTGAAATCCTTTGCTTTTATAGGTAAAAGTGTCAGAACCAAAGTAGCACAATTACCACTTAATATAAAAGGGACTGAACTGAGATTTATTTGATTGTGTGAATATGGCGCATCAACTGTAAAATAAACCACTTGTTAATGTATTTATTTTTTTGTCAGATCACTTTTGTGATCCTTTGTGAGTTATGTTCATAACTGTATGTTTTCGCAAATGAGATGTTCAGTTATCAATATAATTTACTTTATATGTGTAGTTTATAGTCTATCATCAATAAACTCATGCAGTAAAAGGACACATTACAAATATTTGAGACCAATTGTAGTGCTTCCTTTTATATTTTAGCAATGCTAGTGCAAAACACCGCCCACACATGTAGCCAGGGCAAGAAGAGACACTTTTACAGACAAGACAAACTTTTATTGATAAAAACTTCATATTTTGACTTACCGACTCCATACTCGGTGATGCACAACTTCAGTTAAAGTACTAGATTCCATTCAAGTGAATGTATTAATTCATTCTGATTGCTGAGGCCACAGTAAAAAGAGATGATTTTAAATGTAACTCAGCCCTTGTAAAATCTACTGAAGTGCAGCTACATGAAAATTGTGGTTAGAGGAGTTATTGTTTAATTTGACCTTGTTAGATTTTTTTCCCCTTTGGTATATTATTCTATTTTCTTTTAATCTTTACTTTTAATCAATCCGAAATAAAGATTCATTCATTAATTCACATTCCACCGCTGGCTTTTAGCAACAAGTGTATTTCCCAAATAAGTTTTAAACTTGCTTTAATTAACCACCACCCATTTGTCTTTTGTCTAGGCAAGAGGGAAACTGTCACCCCAACTGGACCTCGCCTCACTATTTACAGAGATGCAGGCTGTAGATCTGTCGAACCAGGACCAGTACGGACCGATCCAGTTGCTTCTCAGTGAGGCAGCGTGTGACCATTCCAGTTTTTGTTTTTACAGTTTGAATTTTGCACATTCTGAATAATCTGGAATTTGCTGCTGATTGTAATAAACAATTTAGTGACTTATGTGTTTGCATCATGATTTTCTATCTTTATTTTCTATTTTGTCTGTTAAGACACCGGTGGGAAAAGAGTCAACTGTACAAAGGATTAATCGGTGACCTTGAAAATAATGGCTCATTTTTAAGAAAAAGTAACCAAAACAATTATATTAACTGAAGACTATATTGTTAGAAGACTGTACAGAAGACCCTGCATACTTTAGTGACAGTACCAATATATGGAGGAATTCTTGGTCATATTAGCATCTGCTCTTCATCATAATGGGTTTGGGCGGGGGTGTCTAATCATGTGCCATGGAGGGCCAAGACCCTGCAGGCTTTACCTCCAACCAGTGTCTTCAACAGCAGATTCCACTGAACTTCTTCCACTGACTGATCAGTGAGATCACCTGCTGAAGAGACTGGGTAGAAGAGAGAACCTGCAGGGTCTTGGCCCCCCATGACACATGATTGGAAGCCCCCGGATTAGGTTTAATGGGATTTAACATTTGAACACAAACTGCTTTATGGTTCATAATTCTGTTGACAGACTTGCACCAAACCAAAATGATTTCTCAAACTGCTGGATTATTCTCAGCTTTTCCAATATTTCAGTATTTAATTTATGCCACATGGTGGTAACCTTCACATATAAAAAGAGACATCTGCAACAACTTCAGAGGTTTATTGTCAGTGCAATTCCCAGTGCAATACGACATGAATGCATGTATAGTACATTGTTAATGCAGATAATATATATTTCTACAGTACATGTATCTAGTAAGTATTTTCCATGTAACCTTTTGACTGCATTATTTTAATTGCTTTTAATCCTAGATCAAGTTTGTTTTGGCATAAAATGCATGCTGTCAAATATATCTTATTATACCTAACTCAGTAAAGTTTACTTTTGAATATATATTTTGTGGCTAATATAGTTATTAACATGGCGATCAAGTTGTGTCAGCTGATCATTTTTTTCTATGACACCAGCTCACTCTGCTGCAGAAGCAGGTACGTGCATGATGTCTCAAACTGTCAACGGTCTCCATGATTTTCAAGCAGATCAGAGCAATTTGTTGCACAGGAAATAAACGTTTCTACCGACATTCTTAAGCTCTATAACCACTGATCGTTTGTGAAGCTGTGCTGACAATAGTGACAGGCTGATGAAATCCGTGACAGGCTGTGCAGAATGCCCAGAGCGAATGAAGCAGTAATTTCCCCACAACAGAGCCATCTGAAACACACACAGCGTACATATTTTAGTATCTAACAGCGATAAATTGCAGACATTAAAGTGTAGTACGACGTACTTGTAGCAAACTAGCATTAGCAAAATTAGCTTACCGTCATATATGACCTAGTTTGTATCCTCACGCCTTTGGCTCTCCCAGAAGCTGCAGAACTATTTCCAAAGTGTTTCATCTCGCTGTCTATACCCTTGTCTAGCGGTCCTTTTTGGCGTTTATGGTGAGAAAAGCCACAGACCGAGGAGTCGCCTTGTACAGCTGTATGTGTTGTGTTTTGGTTGGGTCGCGTGTTCTACGTCACGGGAGTGTGGTGCCGCCTGCTGTTATAGAAATCCCACCCACCCCAGCTCAACATGGTTGTAATGCGGTTGTAGTGCGGACAAAAGCGTACCGAAACATGTTGAAGTGAATCATGATGTACCGAAGTGTGCTGGGCTAGTGCAAAAGAGGCTTTATTGGAGGTCCCCCAGCTGTCTAAACCTAATAGCAGCATAACTAAGGGAGGGTTCAGAAACATGTGATCCCTCCCTAATTGTAGGCTATATCAAAAAAGGAAGTTTTTAACTGTAGTCCTAAAAACAGAGATCGAGTCTGAGTCCCGAATCCAGATTGGCAGCTGGTTCCACAATAGAGGAGCTTGATAGCTGAAATCCCCCCCCCCCCCCCCATTGTACATTTGGAGATTCTAGGTAAGACAAGTAGTCCAGCATTTTGGGAGCGTAGTGCTTTGTTAGGATAATAGGGTAGTGTCAGATCTTTTAAATAAAAAGGGGCATGATTGTTTAGAGCTTTTAAAGTGAGAAGGATTTTAAACTTAATTCTAAACTCTATGGGAAGCCAGTGAAGGGAGGCCAGAACCGGAGAGATATGATCTCTCTTTCTAGTACCTGTTAAAACTCTTGCTGCGGCATTTTGGATCAACTGAAGACTTTTTAGAGATGTTTTATGACAACCTGATAATAGAGAGTTAGACAATAATCTAATCTAGAGCTAACAAAAGCGTGGATCAAATTCTCAGCATCACTCTGAGACAAGATGCTCCTAATCTTGGCAATATTATGCAACTGCTAAAAGGCAGTCTTAGAAACAAATTTAATATGTGAATTTAAAAACAGATCTTGATCAAAAATAACTCCAAGGTTCCTCACAGAGCTATTAAGAGAAAGAGTAACTGCGTCCAAACTGAAAGTTTGATTTGGAAAGGTATTTCTAAGGTGTTGGGACCAACAAGGATGACTTCAGTCTTATCTGAATTTAAAAGCAGGAAATTACAAGTCATCAAAGCTTTGATTTCCTTAAGGCAGGCATCTAACTTGGCTAATTGATTATCATCTGGCTTCATTGACAGGTATAATTGTGTCATCTGCATAACAGTGAAACTATATACAGTGCTTTCTTTTTTTTTTGCAATTTGAATTTTATTGGGTTTTCAATTTAGAAAATAAAGCCAAAAAACAAATATACCCAGTGAGAGGATAAAACATTCCAGTTCCACCCTAATACTCCTAAGATGATTGGCTTAATCTACAACACCTATAAAGGTAAGATAGGATCCCCACTTATTGTAAAAGCTGTCCATCCTGTCCAGAAGTTTATATGAAAGGCGTTCTAGTGCAGCAAGCTTGCCCAGCTCCCTGAGTCATTGAGCCACGGGTGGGGCAGAGGAAGATTTCCAATAAGAAGTAATCAACTTTCGGCCCACCATCAGAGCAGTCTGAATCCACTCGGCATCAGAGATTGGGTCCTGAATAGTTGATGGATCCCCAAGGACAAAAAGTCTCTGAGTGAATGGCACTTCTTGCTTAACAATTGTCATAATATGTCTATGGATCTGCAACCAAAAGTCCTGTATTACCGGACATCTCCAGATCATATGGATTAATGTCCCCTCCCCCTGTAGACATCTCCAGCAGCTTGAAGAATGAATGAGATTTGCTCAAAACATTTTACGAGGTGTCCAGTAGAATCGATTCAAAATTTTAAATTGAACAAGTCTGGTTTTCAGTTCCCTAGACACTTTCTTCCCATCCATCCATCCATCCATCCATCCATCTTCTACCGCTTAATCCTTTCGGGTCGCGGGGGGGCTGGAGCCTATCCCAGCATCTTTGGGCGAGAGGCAGGGTACACTTTCTTTAAAATATTTGCCCATTCAGCATCAGTAAATTGTGAATTCAGATCTTTTCCCCATACGTGTTTAAGGGATGAAGAATCCTTATTTGAGCTCTTAAGGAACATTAAATAGAAATATGAGGCCTTACATCTTTTACCACAGGAACTCAGTGCCTGGATAAGCCAATCTGCATCAGGAGGAGGGGTAGTTGCAGATCCAAAGACTTGACATAGCAGATGTCGAAGTTGTAAATATTTACAAAACTGATTCTGTGGTAATCCATACTGTGCACGTAGAACATCAAATGATTTGAGAGCCCCCTTCATATAGATCTTTTAACATCAAGATGTCCCTTTTCACCCAGATTTTCCAAATAAATGGGGATTTTTCAATGTGGAGACTTGGGTTAAGCCAAATAGAAGCCAGAGAATGAAGATGAGAGCTAAACTCTAGTATTGAAGCAACCCTCTTCCAAACGTAGAAAGGATACAATAGGATTCGACTGAAATTCAGAAGGAAGTTTGATTGTGATTAGATGTACTAGGGGAAGAGGGCTGCTCAGATAACTCTCCAAATAAAACCAAGGGGGAGCTCTCTCAGGGGGGACAACCCAATGAATCAAATGTCTAAGACTAAAAGCGTAATGATATAAAACTAAATTTGGGACCCCCAAACCTCCTGAATCTATAGACTTTTGTAATCTTTTCAACTTTAATCTAGGGCGCTTACCATTCCATAAAAACTTATTGCACAACCTATCAAATTGTCGAAAATAACCAACTGGGATCCTAAGAGGAAGGGATTGTAGAAGGTAATTAAATCGGGGTGCACAAATCATCTTGATAACATTGACCTTGCCCCAAAGAGACAAAAAAAGAGGTGACCACCTCTCTGTCTATTTTAAATTTTTCGAGCAAAGGCTCAAAATTAATCTGAATCAGATCCGATAAAGTGTGAAGAAACAGGATGCCAAGATATTTAATTCCTAATTTTGGCCAAGAAAAGCCTATATTTTGACCAAATGTAAACAGTGTTTTAGGGCAATAAGATGTTAGAGGGAGAATTTCTGATTTTATCCAGTTAACTCTATAACCAGACAGACGTGAAAATTGGTTAATAATGTTAAGGAGAGCTGGAATTGATTTTTGAGGTTGTGTAATCAGTACCAATACATCATCAGCATACAACATTATCTTATGGGTACTGCCATGGACCTGAATACCTGGAAAATTGCCGTCTTTGCGGATAGCAACAGCTAATGGTTCTAATGCCAAAGCGAAAAGCAAGGGACTTAAAGGGGAGCCCTGGCGCGTACCCCTATAGAGTCTAAAAGGCTGTGATGTAACTCGATTTGATATCACTGAAGCTCTAGGTTCATTATATAGTAATTTAATCCAAGAGAGAAACTTTGAACCAAAACCAAAAGTCTCTAGAGTAGCAAAGAGATACTGCCACTCAACCTTGTCAAATGCTTTTTCAGCATCCAGGGAGAGGGCTGCTACTGGAGAGAGGTGTGCAAGTGAGGGATCATTTTGAACTGACCATATGATATCAATAAATCGCCTGATATTGTCTGCCTCACCCCTGGAATGAATAAAACCCACCTGATCAGGATTTATAAGAGATTGTGGGACACATATGTTGGTTTCATATGCTCCACAGATATATTGCAGTATACTTATTGTTTGCTTCACGTCTCAGAGGAACAAAGGCACTGAGCCTCCTAGGGGTAACAAGGAAGTGTGAGATCTGGCCTTTTGTTTCAGGGAGATGGCCTTGAGGGATTTCTTGACCACCGGAGACAAGGGGGTGGAGGATGTTAAGATCGGAGGAAGTTACATTGTGACTGGGATTAAGTACCATGTGACTGTAGGTTTGATGTCCTGGGTATAAGGAGGACAGATGTGGAAATATTCCTCCTCTTTTTCTGCTTTTGAATGTTGGAGAATGTGATTGTGAATAAAGCTGAACCTGAGGAATAAACTCATCCTCGTCCTTTCCACACATCTCCACACTGGTGACCTTACGACGTATAATGAGCAGAAGTAATTCTCCCGAGCCGGACTCGTCAGAAGCCAGCCTGACGAATGCCGCCACTTTCCAGCTGCCGGACTTCTGGCAGAACAGTCCACGCTCCTGGTTTAACGCGGTCGAGGCGCAGTTCAACCTCAGGAGGATCTCGAGAGACGATACAAAGTTCTACCATGTGGTTGCGAAGCTGGACAACCACACAGTCCAGAGGGTGGAGAGCCTGGTTAACCACCCACCGGACAGCGACAAGTACAGCACATTGAAGGCTGCACTTATCAGCCACTCACCCCCTCGGTGCAACAGCGAGCAGAGGGGCTCCTGGTGTTGACGGAGTTTGAGAACGACAGACCCGCAGACCTGATGGGGAAGATGTTGAGGTTTAGAGACTCCGACGATGACAGCTTTATCTTCACCCACCTCTTCCTCAGGACCCTACCGTCAGCGGTGAGAGTGACCCTGGCCGGTTCACCTCTGTTGGCCCGACGAGACTACCACGAGCTGGGCCAGGAGGCGCAATGACTCATCGACGCCCACAAACGGAGTGCGGTTTTGGCCGCGGCAGCAGAGCTAGGCGCAACGTCCGGAGACGGCATGGGGCCAGAGGCTGCAGCACCAGACTCACCGATGACGGCAGCAGCAAGGACCAGGCGACACAGAGCGGACGACGTCCTTTGCTTCTATCATCGCTGCTTTGCAGAGAGGGCGCGCAAGTACATTCCGCCGTGCCACTTCAAGCGCTCGGGAAACACCAAGACCGGGGATCGGTAGCAGCTGCGGCCCTCGGGGAGGAGAACAAGCTGCTCTACCTGAAGGATGCACGCTCGGGGAGGCATTTCCTCGTGGACACAGTCTCCCAGCTGAGCTTCATCACGCCTTCCTACGCGGACCGGCTGGCGCCTTCCAGTGGTCCCTGGGTGTCAGTGGTGAACGGCTCAGCGATCAAGACCTTCAGTGAGAGGACTCTGCTTCTGTCTTTGCAGGGCTGTTCATTCGAGTGGACTTTTGTCATAGCGGCAGTCAATTTCAACATGTTAGGGGCTGATTTTTTTGTGCTCACATGGTTTGTTGGTTGATCTTGCTAACAGACGCTTGGTTAATGCACTCTCTTTTCATTCTATTCCCTGTACAGCTCGAGTGGCCCCGCCAACTGCACAAGCCAACGTCACAGCTGCAGGTGGTAAGTTCCACACACTCGTAACTCAGTTCCCAGCACTCACCGTCCCAACGTTTTCGGCGACAGTGGCTAAACATGGGGTGGAACATTTTGTTACTACCACCGGCCCACCCGTCTTTGCAAAAGCTCGGCGCTTGAACTCAGCTAAACTGACCATAGCACGCGAGGAGTTTGCCAACCTGGAAAGACTGGGCATCATCAGGTGTTCGAAGAGCCCTTGGGCTTCACCGCTTCAAATGGTCCCAAAAGCTGATGGCTCGTGGCGACCTTGCGGTGATTTCCGCAGGTTGAATAACGCTACAGCGCATGACCGCTACCCGATCCCGCACATCCAAGACTTTCCGGTTCATTTGGCGGGGGCGTGCATTTTTTGTAAAATAGACTTGGTACGCGGTTACCACCAGGTTCCAGTGCGCGCTGAGGACATACCCAAAACAGCGGTAATAACTCCTTTCGGGCTTTTTGAGTTTTTGCGCATGCCGTTTGGGCTTAAGGGCGCGGCACAGACGTTCCAACGCATGATGGACGCGGTCCTGCGCGATCTCCCTTTCGTGTTCGTCTACCTGGACGGCATATTGGTAGCCAGCGCGTCTGAAGACGAACACGAAAGCCACCTCACAGCAGTTTTCCGGAGGTTGGCAGAGCACGGGTTAATAATCAACCCAGCAAAGTGTCAGTTCGGGGTGGCGCAGATTGGTTTTTTGGGGCATCGCGTCTCGCCAGAAGGAGCAGTCCCTCTGCCCGATAAAGTGTGCGCAATAACAAATTTTCCCCAACCACAAACGGTGAAAGCGTTACAGGAGTTTTTGGGAATGGTGAATTTTTATAACCGTTTCCTCCCCCACGCAGCGCAGCTCTTGCAACCATTGTATGCTGCACTAAAAAAGCAAAAACCCACAAATAAAATCGAATGGTCTCCCGAGCGGGAGCGCGCATTCTCTCAAGTCAAATCAGCCCTGGCAAACGCTGCGTTGTTGGCACACCCAGTCCCATTGGCCCGCATGGCGCTCACTACTGACGCGTCAGAAGTGGCCATAGGAGCGGTCATTGAGCAGTATGTGGCTGGAGCCTGGCAACCGCTCGCATTTTCCAGCAAGACCTTGCGCGATAGCGAGCGAAAATACAGCGCGTTCGACAGGGAGTTGTTAGCTCTACACTTGGCCATCCGCCACTTCCAGTTCTGGCTGGAAGGACGCCGTTTCACCGTGTTCGTGGACCACAAACCACTGACTTTCGCGATGGCCAAGATTTCAGAACCTTGGTCGGGCCGGCAGCAGAGACAGCTGGCCGCGATATCGGAGTTTACCACCGATATCCAGCACATGGCGGGTAAATATAATGTAGTGGCAGACTGCCTCTTACGTGCTGTGGCGGCTCCAGGCCCCGTGGGGGCAGACTCTGCAGCCGCGGACCAGGGTAGCGACGCGGAAGTGCGCGCGGCCCCGGTCCGCGTAGGTATAGATTATGCAGCCATGGCCGCGGAGCAGGTTAACGACGCGGATGTGCGCGCTCTCCAGTCTGGACCAACAGGGTTAAGGCTGGAGATCAGGGTGCTGCAAGACGGTATGCCCCCCCTAATCTGCGATGTCTCCACCGGATGACCGTGTCCAGTTGTGCCAGTCCCGTGGCGCCGCCGCGTTTTTGACTCGATCCATTCTCTGGCGCACCCGGGAGTGCGCGCGTTGGTCAAAATGGTAGGAGAGAAATTTGTATGGCCAAGCCTGCGTAAACAGGTTAGGGAGTGGGCAACAGCCTGCATGGCTTGCCAGCGCGCCAAAGTTCACAGGCACATGAGGGCTCCTTTGGATCCATTTCATATTCCAGCTAAAAGGTTTGATCATGTCCACGTGGACCTTGTAGGCCCCCTCACGCCCTCACAAGGGTGCACACATCTTCTGACAATGATTGACCGCACCACGCGCTGGTCGGAAGTAGTTCTGCTGTCGTCAACCACAGCCGAGGAGGTGGCGCGCGTGTTTTTACCAGCATGGGTAGCGCGTTTTGGAGTCCCGTCAGACATTACGTCCGACAGAGGACCTCAATTTGTTTCTGAGCTTTGGTCAGCGATGGCCCGCAGCCTAGGGGCAACGATCCATTGCACGACCGCGTACACGGTGCGCACGGTGGCGCAGTGGTTAGCACCGTGGCAGCACAGTTTTACCCTCGGCCGGGGGATCGCGGGGATTATGAGATCGTGGGTTCGATTCCTGCCCCTGGCCAACAGTGATCTGTGTGGAGTTTGCATGTTCTCCCCGTGTTTGCGTGGGTTTACACTGGGATTTCTCCGGTTTCCTCCCACATGCCAAAACATGCAGGTTAGGGAGTTAAGGGGCACTTGCGCACGCAGTGACCGGCAGCTGGTGGCTTGTCACCGGACTGCAGAACAAATCTACCTACGGGTACAAAATAAGTCCAAAAAAAAAAAAACCCACAGGCGAACGTTTCCACAGGTCATTGAAGGCGGCTCTCAGAGCGTCGCTTACGGATACAAATTGGGTGGACAAACTACCATGGGTTTTATTGGGGTTGCGTTCTGCACCTAAAGAGGATTTAGAAGCCTCCCCAGCCGAGCTAGTTTTCGCACAGCCACTTCGGCTGCCTGGGGAATTTCTCCCAGATAATCCGGCGCCGGAATGCTCCCCAGCTTAGCGGTTACAGAGTAGCACGGGCCCGAACACACTACCGGGCCCCGCGCACCACAGTTTTCTGCGTGTTTTTGTGCCTAAGACTTTAAGAAATGCAGAGTTTGTTTTTGTCAGACATGATGCACACCGCCCGCCCTGGCGCCCTCCTTATGACGGACCATACAGAGTGCTGGAAACAGGAGATGAGCATTTTTTGCTGAATTTGGGGGGCAGGAAAGAGAGGATTGGCATAAACAGGCTCAAACCCGCTTTTGTGCTAGCTGACGAGAGTGTGCAGTTGGCGAGGGCTCCCCGGCGCGGCAGACCCCCAAGAGAGAGCATTCCCCAGAACACCCACAGAGATTGACTAACAGTTCTCACCCACAGGCAGCAGCCCCACAGCCGGAGGACACTGCGGAGGCAGTAAAGCCGGCTTACAGCAAATACGGCAGAAGACTAAGGCCTAAGTGGCATGTAGACTGATATGTAGTGATTTTATTATGACATGCATCTCTAGTTATGATTGTTCCATCATAGACGTTTGGGGGGGTCATGTGGGGCACATATGTTGGTTTCATATGCTCCACAGATATATTGCAGTATGCTTATTGTTTGCTTCACGTCTCAGAGGAACAAAGGCACTGAGCCTCTTAGGGGTAACAAGGAGGTGTGAGATCTGGCCTTTTGTTTCAGGGAGATGGCCTTGAGGGATTTCTTGACCACCGGAGACTAAGGGGTGGATGATGTTAAGATCGGAGGAAGTTACATTGTGACTGGGATTAAGTACCATGTGACTGTATGTTTGATTAAGTACCATGTGACTGTAGGTTTGATGTCCTGGGTATAAGAAGGACAGATGTGGAAATATTCCTTCTCTTTTTCTGCTTTTGAATGTTGGAGAAAGTGATTGTGAATAAAGCTGAACCTGAGGAATAAACTCAGCCTCGTCCTTTCCACACATCTCCACAAGATATCATTACTTTATCTAACCTTAATGCCAAAATTTTGGAAAGAATTTTACAGTCACAGTTTATAAGACTAATTGGTCTATAATTCTTACAATCTAACGGATCTTTATTGCTTTTTAAAATAAGCGAAATGAAAGCCTCTGTTAAAGAAGGGGGCAGACGGCCTTGTTCAAAAGATTCCGCAAACATTTCTAAAAGTAAAGGAGAAAGCTCATCAACACAGGCATAACAATGAAAATATATACAGTGCTTTCTAATAATGTTGCTTAACGGAAGAATATGTAAACTAAAAAAAAGTGGGTCCTAGCACAGATCCCTGTGGAACTCCATGACTGAGCTTTGAGTTGAAAGAAAACTCATTATTGATATGAACAAACTGAAACCTATCAGATAAATATCTAAACCACTGCAACAAAGTTTCATTAAGTCCAACATAGTGTTCTAATCTATCAAGTAGAATATTATGATCGATAGTATCAAAAGCTGCACTGAGGTCTAAAAGGACAAGTACAGAAACAAGTCCATTATCAGATGCGATCAGGAGGTCATTAGTGACCTTCACTAAGGCTGTTTCAGTACTATGATGGATTCTAAACCCAGATTGAAACTCTTCAAATAAACCATTACCCTCCAAGTGGTCAAATAATTGCGTAGCAACAACTCTTTCTGAGATTTTTGAAATGAAAGAGAGATTAGAGATTGGTCTATAGTTAGCTAAAACTCCTGGATCCAGCATTGGCTTTTTGAGTAAGGGTTTAATTACAGCACTTTTTTTCCACAATATTTTTTATTGAACCTTTTTTTTTTTTTTTTTTTTTTACAAACATGGCACAAACAGTCAAACACTAACACTAAAGTAATTTAAAAATTAAAAAAACCCACTAACAACAACAACAACAAAAATGTACTAAAAACAACAACAACTGTTAACAAAAGCAAGTCAACAACAATGCTCCTCTGTTTAGTCTAGGTAATGTATTACATAAGTATACATAATATACATTCACCAGTTTGGAATTTGCAAGGTCCACACATATCATTCACCTTCTTCTTCACAAGTTATGTTTAATTTCTTTACATAATCAATGAAAGGTATATATTCTCAAACACATTTTCCTTTAATTTCAGTATATATGTTATTTTTTCTAGTGGAAGGTTTAACATCTGTCTTAACCACTGAGTCACATCTGGTCTATGTCTTTTTCCACAGTAGTGCAATACATTTTTTGGCATTAAGCAAACCGAGGTCTATGAATGCTCTTTCACTCTTATTAAAGTTATGTTTTTCTGGATACAGACCCAACAAAAACAGTTTAGGGTTCATTGTGAATTGTTTTGAAAGTATTTTTTCAATTGTTACCCTCACCTCTTCCCAAAATATTCAGATTTTTCTACATTCCCATAAACAGTGAAATAGGGTTCCTTTACTTTCCATACATTTTGTGCATGTATCTGGTATGTTTTTGTTATATCTATTTAACTCCACTGGTGTAACATACATCCGCATTAACCATTTAAAATGTATCAGTTTAAGACGTACATTTATTGATTTGGTTTGAGCTTTTGCACAAGCCATTTCCCATTGTTCCTCTGAAATTTCAATTTGCAGGTCTTCTTTCCAGTAATTCAGTCTTTTCTGTGAGTTTTCACTTGAGAATAGTGTCAATGAGTTATAAAACTCTAAAATAATACCCTTTCTCTTACTATCTTTCGTCAAAATTTTTTCCAAGGATGAATAAGTAGGTCGGGTGAGAGCATTATTTTGATTTGATCGAATAAAATTTCTAAGCTTAGGATAGTTAAAAAAAAAAATGTGTTCTATTAAGATTGAATTTAATCCTCAGTTCTTCAAAAGACATCTGAATGTGACAAATATAAGTCTTGAATCTTTTGAGTCCCTTTTAAATTCCATACTTTAAATACAGCATCCGCTCTCCCTGGTGTAAAATATTGATTACCCCATATTGGGCTAAATTGTGACAGTAAATGTGGTTCTTTTAAATATTTTTTGGTTTCACACCATATTTTGATCATGTGCTTTACAATTGGATTTTTAACTTGTTTCTGTAATTTTTTAGACAAGTCTGAGTATATGAATAAGGGAAGAGGTAAAGGTAAATTGTATGATTCCATTTCAGTCCAGTGAGGGAGATCATTTGATGAAAAATAATATGTCATAGACCTCAGTTGTGCTGACCAATAATACAACATCAAGTTTGGACATTTCAGACCTCCACGATCAAATGGTAAATATAGTAAGGACAAACATAATCTAGCCTTCCTATTGTTCCATATAAATTCCACTAACTTTTTTTTAATTCTTGAGAATAGATCTGAAGGTGGTGGTAAAGGAATGTTTTGAAATAAATAAAGTATTTTTGGTAAGATATTACTTTTAAGTATATTGATTCTCCCGATCATCGACATTGGTAGTGACATCCATCTCTGAAGTAACTCATTAATGTCTGTCATTAAGGCTTCATAGTTGGCACTTGCGACTGATTCTAGCTTAGGCAAAATTTGAATTCCTAAATATTTAACCTCTTGCACTCCGTTGTACCGCGGGCGGGCAAGTCTCTGCGTCCCAGGGCGCACGAGAGCGCCCTCGTGCACGCTAGGACGCACGATGGAGCTGCAAGCACGCACTGAAAATAAAAGCTGTGTTTCCTCCACTGCAGACACAGCCACAAACAGATTAGTTCATCTGATTGACCTCTCATTCGAATAATAAGAGCCTTGAATTGGGTTTCTGAAACCTTGAAGAACCAATGACTGAAAACCTAGCAAGAAGGACCCGCCTACCAAAGCTGTGAATGCAGTGAGCCAATTGAAGCAGAGAAGTTCGCGAGCTGTTTTATTTTTAAGGCTGGGTGAAGACAGACTGCTGCAGCAGATGAAAAAAGGACACGCAGGAAGAACCGTCACAGACCCAGCAGCACGGAGACCACCCACAAATGCAACCTGTGTGACAGCGACTGCCATTCGCACATCGGCATGTTCGGCCACAGGCGGTGCTTATTTTGTTTTTGTTCCAGCAGAGTAGACGTTATGATTTTCTTCCATGGTCATCATAGACCGACGGAGGCCGACGACGAAGGCTGAGTGACACACACGCCTTCGCCTGTCTTTTTTTAAATTACTACTGTTATTTGTTTGAAAAAATCGTTCGCCAAAAACCGCAATCATGGAAGCGCAAAACCGCAATAATGGAATTATGTTTTGATCGGGTCGTGAGACCAGAACCACGAGCGGACCAGCGTCACGTTCATCTGACAATGAGGAAGAGAAGTTCGCCAGGACACTGCTGTGAAGAGGTAAGGTGTTATAAGCTAAATTATTCTTTATCCCTGAAAATTGTAATCAAAAATGACTTTTGACCGATCGGTAAATTACAACTGTTTGGTGCACGAAGTCTGAAGCTCGTGCGCCACGGTACACGGGTCGTGCGCCGCGTCCAGACCATGACCCCCCCCCCCCCGCTATTCTTCTGTAGCGAGGGGGGGGGAGCCGTGGTGACTGCGCCGTTGTCGCCACATCACCACATGAGTCTATTCCGTCATGTAGCGATGGCCGATGTCCGTCCTCTGTAGCGAGGGGGGGGGGGGGACAACCCACACACACAGACACAGCCCTGAGTGTCACCTTTCATTAGAGCCCTAAATGAAGCTTCTACATTGAAGCATTCAAAAGTTACAGACGTTTTTCCAAACTGTGCCATTTGGCACAATTTGGCACAGTTCCAAAACACCTGGGAACTACCTGAGGAAAAAGCTGTGTAATATATTCATTTTTTGTGGTATTGTTACAAAATTTGGACCTCAGCTGGATAATACTTGGTTCTACATTTCTGTTGCATTTTCCAGCCCGGATCTGAAGCTGTGTGTTATTTGCAAGCATTTGTATCCAAAAAAACACCCAGGCCAAATTTATTTTCTTCAAGTTCAGTATGTTTAGATGACTGTAACTCAGTGGCCGGAGCACTTAGAGAGATTATGACTGTTTTGCCAAAAAATTCAAAGTGTTCTCTTTTAAATGAGACCAACCCCATGAAGATGCTGCCAAGGGATGAAGAACGGCTTTCGATTTACTTTGGGCACGTTATTTTTTGGCGTTTTTAGGGAAATTGACCGGAGTGCAAGGGGTTGAACTGATTTACACCATTGAATTGATTTACCTCAGGAGCTGGGTGATTTCTCAGGGTCTCATTTAGCATTAATATTGAAAGATTTTGTTTTATTTATTTTATATCCTGATATTTCCCCAAAGTTCTTTATTCAATTTAACAAGGTCGGAATTGACTTTTTAAAATTCGACATAAACAAAATTGTCATCGGCATACAGGGAGATTTTATGTTCTGTTGGTCCTACTTTAATAAATAATTAAGGCATTATTCATGTATGGTGGTAAATTACCATTTTGAAATGCTTCAAAAACCATTTCCAAAAGTGGTTTTATTAATTTATTCTTAAATTTTTTATAGAGATCAACTGGAAGACCATGTGGTCCTGCTCTTTTTCCTGATTTCATATTAATTACAGCATTTTTAAAAGCCTGCGGTACATGGCCTAAAGTTAATGAAGAATTGATTATTTGAAGAATAAAGTTAGCAATAAATGGGAAGACTTCTTTAAACAACCTGGCAGGAATAAGGTCAAACATACAAGTTGAAGGCTTGGATGAGGAAACTATTTTGTCTAACTCTAAAAGGTCAAATGGAATAAACTGATCCCAACAGATGTCAGTTGAAGGAGTTGTAGTCGTTACTGTATTTAAGTTAATTGTGGGAAGAATCTGACTGATTTTATCTCTGAAAGATGAAATTTTATTATTGAAAAAGTTCATAAAGTCCTGACTAGTAAGCTCGAAGGGAATGCTAGGATTGACAGAGTCCTGACTCTTTGTCAGCCTGGCTACCGTGTTGAAAAGAAACCTGGAATTATTCTGATTCTCTTCTATTAATGCAGAGTAATAACTTGTTCTAGCTTTTCTAAGAGATTTTTTTTATAAATTAAAAGATGATTTCTCCAAGCTAAATAGATTTCATCTAAATTAGTGGAGCACCATTTTCTTTCTAATTGACGAGTCTTCTGTTTGAGGCTACGAGTTTCTGTGTTGAATCAAGGAGTTAGAAATCTCTGATTAGACTTTTTCTTTTTATAAAGGGCCCACCAGGTCTAGAGTCTGATGCAGCGAAGTTGTAACACTATCAACCATGCTATCAATTACAGAAGGAGCAAGCTTTCTATAGCTTATTTCCGTTCTGTTGACACATGGCATAGAGGAAACAATGTGCATAAATTTGGTAAGATCATCTGAGAGGCATCTACTGTAGTAATATTTTCTCTTCGGAGCCAAATAGTCAGAAATAGTCAAATCAAAGGTTAACAGACAATGGTCTGACAGCACAGGGTTATGAGGAGACACTACCAGATTTTCTATTTCTATGCCATATGTCAGAACAAGGTCCAACGTATGGTGGAGATAATGGGTAGAATTTCCTACTTTCTGAGAAAACCCCATTGAGTCTAATATTGAATTAAATGCCAAATTAAGGCAGTCACTGTCTATATCTACATGTGTATTAAAGTCCCCTACTATAATTATTTTATCCGATTTCAGCACTAAATCAGCTAAGAATTTTGCAAATTCGGATAAAAAGTCTGAGTAGGTTGATGGAGGACAATAAACTATGGCAAATAAAATTGGGTTTAGCCTAAAACTGCTAAAATGCCCAATACTGAGAACCAGGCCCTCAAAGGAATTATAACGTGTTTTTTGCTTTACGTTAACTAGTATTTTAAATGGTAAATTGTTGCTACTCCTCCTCCACGACCAGAACTTCTGGAATTTTGACAGTTTAAAAGTTGATTCATTCAAACCAACATAATCCTCTTGCCCTAACCAAGTCTCTGTAAGGGATATTAAATGAATCTGATGATCAATAAACAGATCATGGACTAACAGAGACTTGGGAGTTTGAGACCTAATATTTAACAAACCACATTTAACTTTTAAACTATGAGGAGGAACAGAGGCCAAATCATTCATTTTAGAGGCTTCATGTTTAATTTGAGTTTTACCAGCTTTTTGTTTCATCACTTTGGGATGCTTATACATTATATTTTTTATTTACTTTGGAGGGAACAGACAGTGATTCTCTGATGGGGAAGATGGGCTAAGTTGAGGGGTGGCGGATGAAGTGGAGCTACAGAGAAGTGTGTAAGACTGTGACTCTTCTTCCTGGTCCCAACTCTGAGTTGTCAAAGTTTTGGAAATTTGGATAAAAATGATGCCAGATTGTGAGATAAATGAGAAGCACCATCCAAAGGGGGATGGACACCGTCTCGTCTGATAAGACCAGGTTTCCCCCAAAATGAGCTCCAGTTGTCTTTGTAGCCCACATTGTTTGCAAGTCACATGTCATCACTGGTCAGATTGGGGAGGGGCCCAGAAACTACTACAGAGGCAGACATTGTTTTTGCAAAGTCACACCGATTCCACGTTAAGTTTTGAGACTTCCGACTGCCGGAGTCGGACGTCATTAATGCCAGCGCGGATAACAATTGTGGAGTATTTACAGTTACTTTTAGCCAGCATTTCCAAATTTGACTCGATGTCCCCTGCTCTGGCCCCAGGAATGCATTTGACTATGGCCGCTGGAGTCTCTAGGTTCACGTTTCTGACTACAGAGTCGCCAATGATCTGAGTTTTTTCCTCAGCAGGTATGTCGCTGAGCGGGGAAAAGCAATTAGAAACATGAACAGGATGGTGGTTAACCGGGGCTTTGCGGCTAGGCATCCTTCTCACCGTCACCCACCCAGTGTCCTCGCTGCTGAGAAGGACCAGAGGACCGCTAGCAGGCCGCCCTAAGCTAGGGAGCTCCGCTGCAGCAAGGGGACGTCCGTCGTTATTAACTGGCGCAGACGGTGTTTCAATACAGCGGAGCTGGGATTCCAAATCAGACAACCTCGCCTCGAGCACCTCAAAAAGACAACATTTATTACATTTACCGTGATCACTAAAAAAGACAGAGGTGTAGCTAAACATCTGACATAGAGTGCACACCAGAGGAGAAGGGTAAGGAAAGCTAGTAGCCATAGCTAGTGGCTAACCCGAAGCTAGCAAAAACACTGATGAAAGGTGAACAGAAGGCTAAAGAGAGTGATTAGATGACACTGAGTGTGCACTAAAGGCAAAATCCTCGGGAGAATGAGGAGAGCAAACCACAGACAGCCATCAACACAGGAAGTGACTATACGTTACCACATGAAGGTCCCACACTGAATGATAAAGGGACTGCTGTTGGAATTTTCAACCTCGGCAAAGGGGAAACTGCTGCCTGAGAGGCGGAGGTATTCCTTTGGCGGTCTGGAACTGGATGGCGGCATCTTGGAGCCGATGGAGCAGGATTGGGCAAACTAGAGGTTGAGCAGGGCGTATGTCACAGAGTGTGCTTCTGCGTCGGCTTCGGGCTCGCTGGAGGCGGCCCCCACGTCAGCCCTGGGAAAAATTGTTGGAGGATGGAGAACGTGGCCAACAACTCCGAACTGGGAAAACCTCCACAACCCTGGGTGCGCCTTGACAATAACGGTCACTGAATTCACACTCTCCGAGATCTTCTTTGGACTGTGGGAGGTGAGAGCTTCATCCATGAATCCCTGGACGAACTCGGCAGCCCACTGCTCCTCGACACTCGGGTTCCCCACTGCCGATCTCACTGTGCTTGGTGGAGGTCAGTGTACTGAGGACATGATGACTTCACAAATAGGTGAGTGAGAAAAAAACAGAAATACCACAACCTACAGTAGCTGGATCTTCAACTGGTTGGAGCCTTCTGTCATGAATTGCCCTTGAGGCAGGAACGAAGACCCACACACTGAACTGTAGTTGTGATATTTATTGAAGGGAACAAAAAATCCAAACGGTTCGCAAAACACAAAAATCCCAATAGTGCACAAAATAACTTATAGACAGAGAAAGTAACGGAGAAGGTGGGATTAATCATGAAATTGCACCAGAACGGGGAATGGGTTCTGATGCACAGCGACAGAAAGCAGAGGCTCCAACAATGAATGACAGAAACAAGGAACTTTTAAATAGGACATGGTGTCAATGAACACAACTGGATGCAGGTGTGGATCATGATGTAATGGGACACAAACCTTCCAAAAAGTTCTTTTGTCTCATCAGTCCACAGAGTATTTTCCCAAAAGTCTTGAGGATCATCAAGGTGTTTGGCAAAATTGAGATGAACCTCTATGTTGTTTTTCTCAGTAGTGGTTTTTGTCTTGAAACTCTGCCATGCAGGCCATTTCTGCCCAGGCTCTTTCTTATGGTAGAGTCATGGACACTGACCTTAACTGAGGCAAGTGAGGCCTGCAGTTGTTTGGATGTTGTTGTGGGGTCTTTTGTGACCTCGTGGATGAGTCATCGCTGCACTCTTTGGGTGATTTTGTTCGGCTGGCCACTCCTTCACCATTTGTGGATAATGGCTCTCATTGTGGTTTGCTTGAGTCCCAAAACTTTAGAAATGGCTTTATAACCTTTTCCAGACTGATAGATTTCAATTTCTTTGTTCCTCATTTGTTGCTGAATTTCTTTGGATTGCAGCATGGTGTCTAGCTTTTGAGGTCTTTTGGTCTCCTTCACTTTGTCAGGCAGGTCCTATTTAACCCCTTGCACTCCGGGCAATTTTCCTAAAAAACGCCAAAAATTAACGTGCCCAAAGTAAATCGAAAGCTGTTCTTCAACCCTTTGCAGCATCTTCATGGGGTTGGTCTCATTTAAAAGAAAACACTTGGAATTTTTTGGCAAAAAAAACATAATCTCTCTACATTCTCCGGCCACTGAGTTACAGTCATCTAAACATACTGAACTTGAAGAAAATAAATTTGGCCACAGTGCTTTTTTGGATACAAATGCTTGCAAATAACACACAGCTGTCCGATCTGGCTGGAAAATGCAACAGAAATGTAGAACCAAGTGTTATCCAGCTGAGGTCCAAATTTTGTAACAATACCACAAAAAATGAATATTTTACACAGCTTTTTTCTCAGGCTGTTCCCAGGCGTTTTGGAACTGTGCCAAATTGTGCCAAATGGCACAGTTTGGAAAAACGTCTAACTTTTGAATAATTCAATGTAGAATCTTAATTTTGGGCTCTAATGAAAGGTGACATTCAGGGCTGTGTCTGTGTGTGTGTGGGGGGGGGGTTGTCCCCCCCACTACAAAGGATGGAGTTTGGCCCTCGCTACATGACGGATTACACTGTTGCATGTTTCCACAGCAACGCTGTCACAGCGGCTCCCTCCCCCCCTCGCTACTGTGTGTGTGTGGTGGGGGGGTTGTCCCCCCTCCCTCGCTACAGAGGACGGCCATCGCTACATGACGGAATAGACTCATATGAACGCCCCCCCCCGCTCCTCTTCTGCAGCGGGGGGGGGGGGCGTTCACGGTCCGAACACGACAAATGAACCGTTTATCGTGGCGCACGCACTTTGTACTTCGTGCGCCGTACAGTTGTAATTTACCAATTGGTCAAAAGTCATTTTTGGATTACAATTTCCAGGGAGAAATAATAACTTAGCTGATAACACCTTACCTCTTCACAGCAGCAGAGTCCTGGCGAACTTCTCTTCCCCATTGTCAGACAAACGCGACGCTGGTCCGCTCGTGGATCCCGGTCAAAACATAATTCCAATATTGCGGTTTTGGTGAATGATTTACAACCTTTGTCGTCGGCCTCCGTCGGTCTATGATGACGGAAGAGAATCCTAAACGTCTATTCTGCTGGAATGAGTGCAGGTCCCACTTGTGGGTGTTCTCCATGCTGCTGGGTCTGTAGCAGGTTCGTCCAGCGTCCTTTTTTTTTCATCTGCTGCAACAGTAAATCTCTTTTCACCCAGCCCGAACTTCTGTGCTTCAATTGGCTCCTGCATTCACAGTAGGCAGGTCCTCCTTCCTAGGTTTTCATTCATTGGTTCTTCAAGGTTTCAGAAACCCAATTCAAGGCTCTTATTAGTCGAATGAGAGGTCAATCAGATGAACTAATCTGTTCGCGGCTGTGTCTGCAGCTTTTTTTTTCAGTGGCGCTTGGAGGCCATACAACCTACATCACCACCATCAGTATCTCTGTCATGCGTCCGACAGTGCACGAGTGCACTCTCGTGCGCCCTAGGACGCAGAGACTTGCCCGCCCGCGGTACAACGGAGTGCAAGAGTTTAAGTGATGTCTTGATTGAGAACAAATATGGCAGTAATCAGGCCTTGATGTGGCTAGAGAAATTGAAGTCCGTTTTCCAAAGATGTGATAAACCACAGTTATTTTTTTTTGGGGGGGGGGGCACTTTTTCCACACACGACCATGTAAGTTTGGATATATTTTTTTTTTTACCCTGAATAATAAACACCTTCATTTAAAAACTGCATTTTGTGTTTACTTTTGTTTTCTTTGTCTAATATTCAAATTTGTTTGATGACAAACATACAAAAAAATGAGAAATGAGGAAGGGGGCAAACACTTTTTCACACCACTGTAGGTGTGCCATGCTTGTGGCATCATTTTCAAAAACACTTGAGGCTGTAATTGCTGCCAAAGATGCATCAACAAAGTTATGAACAAAGGCTGTGAATACTTTTGTAGATTTGAGTTCTTAGTTTTTTATTTTTTATAAATTTACAAAAATCTCAAAAACTTTTTTCACGTTGTCATTATGGAGTATTGTGTGTAGAATTTTGGGGGAAAAAATTAATCCCTTTTGGAATAAGGCTGTAACATAAACTGTGGAAAAAGTGTTGAGCGCTGTGAAGACTTTCTGGATCCACTGTATTAAATATTGGATCATTTTCCTCAATAAATGAAAAAGTAAAATATTTTTCTCATTTAACTGGATTTTCTTTATCTACTTTTAGGACTTGTGTGAAAATGTGATGAAGTTTTAGGTCATATTTATGCAGAAATTTTTAAAGGGTTTACAAACTTTCAAGCACCACTGTATATAAATAGCAGACTGGGGTCCAAATACTCATCAGTTACTTTGTGAAATCCTGGAAAATAATTGTAAAAGCAATTGATTGCTTCCAGAAAGTAATTGTATTTTTCATATTGTTTTGGTATATTTGAACAAGGACTATTTCCATCAAACATTTAATGTTTTATTGTCTATCAAGTTGATACACAAGTTGGTTCCACATCAGTGAATGTGTGGAATACTTTTTTGAACTACTTTTTCACAGCACTGTATGTTCACAGCCTTTTTTTTTTTTCTCCGTCCTTGTTGCTACAGGAACATGAAAGGAAAAATGGAGTGAAGCCTCAGCAGCTTGAGGGAGATGAAGATCCTCCAACTGCAGCAAATGAAGCAAAATCACACAGTGACAAGAGTAGAAAAAGAATACAGAGAAAATGCCACACTAGGCATAAACAATACTTTTGTGAAGAATGTGGGAGAGGTTTCATACAGTTGGGCAGCTTAAAGGCACATAAACTGATCCACACTGGAGTTAAGCAGTTTGTGTGTGGTCAGTGTGGAAAGGCCTTTACTCAGATGAGTAGCTTCAGGAAACATGAACTCATCCACACTGGAGTTAAGCAGTTTGTGTGTGGTCAGTGTGGAAAGGCCTTTACTCAGATGAGTAGCTTCAGGAAACATGAACTCATCCACACTGGAGTTAAGCAGTTTGTGTGTGGTCAGTGTGGAAAGGCCTTTACTCAGAGGGATAGCTTAAGGAAACATGAACTCATCCACATTGGAGTTAAGCAGTTTGTGTGTGGTCAGTGTGGAAAGGCCTTTACTCAGAGGGGTAGCTTAAGGAAACATGACCTCATCCACACGGGAGTTAAGCAGTTTGTGTGTGGTCAGTGTGGAAAGGCCTTCACTCTGATGAGTAACTTAAGAACACATGAACTCATCCACACTGGAGTGAAGCAGTTTGTGTGTGGTCAGTGTGGAAAGGCCTTTACTCTGATGAGTAGCTTAAGGAAACATGAAGTCATCCACACCGGAGTTAAGCAGTTTGTGTGTGGTCAGTGTGGAAAGGCCTTTACTGTAATGAGTAACTTAAGAAGACATGAACTCATCCACACGGGAGTTAAGCAGTTTGTGTGTCGTCAGTGTGGAAAGGCCTTCACTCTGATGAGTAACTTAAGAACACATGAACTCATCCACACTGGAGTGAAGCAGTTTGTGTGTGGTCAGTGTGGAAAGGCCTTTACTCTGATGAGTAGCTTAAGGAAACATGAAGTCATCCACACCAGAGTTAAGCAGTTTGTCTGTGGTCAGTGTGGAAAGGCCTTTACTCAGAGGGATAGCTTAAGGAAACATGAACTCATCCACATTGGAGTTAAGCAGTTTGTGTGTGGTCAGTGTGGAAAGGCCTTTACTCAGAGGGATAGCTTAAGGAAACATGACCTCAGCCACACTGGAGTTAAGCAGTTTGTGTGTGGTCAGTGTGGAAAGGCCTTTACTCAGAGGGGTAGCTTAAGAACACATGAACTCATCCACACTGGAGTTAAGCAATTTGTGTGTGGTCAGTGTGGAAAGGCCTTTACTCTGATAACTAACTTAAGAAGACATGAACTCGTCCACACTGGAGTTAAGCAGTTTGTGTGTGGTCAGTGTGGAAAGGCCTTTACTCTGATGAGTAACTTAAGAACACATGAACTCACCCACACTGGAGTTAAGCAGTTTGTGTGTGGTCAGTGCGGAAAGACCTTTACTGAAAGGGGTACCTTAAGGAAACATGAACTCATCCACTTTGGAGTTAAGCAGTTTGTGTGTGGTCAGTGTGGAAAGGCCTTTACTCAGAGGGGTAGCTTAAGAACACATGAACTCATCCACACTGGAGTTAAGCAGTTTGTGTGTGGTCAGTGTGGAAAGGCCTTTACTGTGATGAGTACCTTAAGAAGACATGAACTTATCCACACTAGAGTTTAGTATTTTGTATGTTAACAGTGTGGAAAAGCCTTTGCTCAGACGAGTACTTTTAAGAAAACATGAAGTCATCCGTAGTGGAGGTAATCCATTTGTGTGTTTTCAGTGTTTGAAGGCCTTTATCATACCTGCCAACTACTCCGGTTTTGCTGTAATAGTTCCGATTTTCAAGACCCCATTCCGGGTTACGGCTTTATTAATCAAAATTACGTTTTTTCACTAAAAAATCAGTCAAAAATTTTAAATCGTAAAAAAAACACGAAAGCAATTCCAAACACGAGATCGCTAGGAATCATATCTAAATTTAGAACAAAGGCAATCGGCACTGCTTCCTGTAGGTGTATTGCGCATGTGCGAGAGGTCTGAGCCTAAGGTGCGCCGGTAGCGCTATGCGAGCCACCGGGTCTGGGTGCGCCAATAGTGCAGTGTTCGCCAGAACTGTTTTAACCTCAGAGAACGCCTGCTCCCGCTCAGGAGTCCAGTTGACTCTGTCCGCCGGTTTCCGTTTCTTGAGTGCGGTGTACAACGGCTGCATGAGCTGGACTGCGCGGGGGAGGAAACGGTAATAAAAGTTAACCATCCCCCAAAACTCCTGCAGCGCCCTGACATTGATGTTGAGGAGAAACAAATGGCAAAACAATTTAGATTACTTTTATGATTTCAAACAGTTTTTTTTTTTTGTAACTTAAGATTTTTATTCATTTTTCATTATATATATTGCATTCAGATCACAGTCTACATTTAAAAAAAACAAAAGGGCTAGAGTAAAAAAGAAAAATGAGAAAAAAAAAAAGGGGGGGGCAAATGTTGGAGCATCAAGTTTTTAGTTTCCATCTCTTAATTCTTCTGGTTTTTCCAGCGTCTTTGGTTATTCTTTCAATATCTGTCTCGTTGTTGCACTTTGTAGTGTGTCCATTTCCGCCATTTTTTTTCCCATAGTCCTTCTTGCATTCTTTGTCGATATGTTAGTTTTTCCATCATACGTATGTCCTCAATAATGTCAGTCCATTGCTCTTGGTCAGGAAGAACTTCTGATCGCCATTTTTTTGTGATTGTTTTTTTACATGCAATCAACAAGATTTTAACTAGATATCTGTCCTCAGCCTGTATAACATTGTCTCTTTTAAGATCACATAGGTACATCAGGTTACAGTTCATTGGTATATTATATCCTAATATCCTCTGTATTGTCACATGTATAGATTTCCAGAATGATGAGATTTTGCAGCATTTCCAAAACATATGCGAGTGGTCTGCATTTTGAGCCCCACATCCCCTCCAGCATATAGATTGGGTATTTGTATACTTTCCTTGAATCTGTGGTGTAATGAAAAAGCGAATCAGGTTTTTCCATCCAAATTCCCTCCATGTTCTTGAATTTGTTGATGTGTGTTGTGTTTTCCATATTTCCTGCCAGCTTTCTTCTGTTATGTTTAAATTGAGCTCTTTCTCCCATTTCTCCTTTATATAGTTACTTGAATGATTGTTTGCCATAAGTTTCTGATATAGCTTTGAAATAATTCTTGTTTTATTTCCTGTATATGAGCTTAAAATGAATTGTATAATCTCGCTCACATCTGTTTGGAGGTTATGCCTAATCTTCTTCATATAATAGTCTCTCATCTGCAGATATCTGAAGAATTCCGATCTTTCTAGTTTAAATTTTCTCCTGATGTTTACAAAGCTCCCGAGATCTTTTTTTCCGATATTGCCCCATGCTGTGATTCCCTTGTTCACCAGATTTTTGTATCCCCTATCTTGTTTTGCCGGTTCAAACTGACTGTCAAATGCTACCCATTTCAATAGTTTTATGTCTTCCTTTATATTATACTTTTGTACTATTTTATACCACAGTTCTAAAGTAAATTTAGTGATTGGGTCTATTTGTTTGATTTGCTTATATGCATCTTTATCTCCTATTATGCTTTGTACTGGGAGTCCCTCAATTTCCTTTTCCATTTCTTTCCATTTTGCCTCATATCCCTCGTCGCACCAACATATGATATATCTTATTTGTGCTGAGTAGTAATATTCCTTTAGACTCGGTAGGCCCATGCCTCCTTTCTCTTTTGGTAACTGGAGAGTTTTATATTTCACTCTTGGTTTTTTACCTCCCCAAACAAATCTCGATATCATCCTGTCCCACTTTGAGAATTGGGCATCTGGAATCTCTGTTGGTATAGCCTGGAAGAGGTAAAGTAATCTAGGTTGTATGCTGATTTTGACTGTCTCAATTTTTGAATTCAGATCCATATTTAAGATTGACCATCTATCAATATCTTTTTTTTTATTTCTTGTTCCAACCTATCATAGTTTGCTTTATAGATTTTGCTTAGATCTTTAGGTATGTTCACTCCAAGGTATTTTATTTCTTTTTGTTTCCAGTTTAGTTTGATCTTATCAGTTATCTGGTTTAGAGGGTTATAGTGGAATGTCAGTATTTGTGTTTTTGTTATGTTTATCTTGTATCCTGATAATTTTCCAAAATTTTCTATCAAGTTCATCATTTCCATTATTGATTCATCTGGTTGTTCAAGGTAAACTATAATATCGTCTGCAAATAGCCCAATCTTGTGTTCCGCCCCCTTTATTGTTACACCTTTTAATTTCTTATTTTGTCCTATCGCTTGAGCCAGTGGCTCTATGAACAGAGCAAACAAGGTGGGCGATAAGCAGCATCCCTGCCTAGTTGATCTTTGTATATTTACTTTGTCTGTTAAGCTACCGTTTATCTTGATTCTTGCCACAGGTTCTTGATACAGCGTCCTTATGCATTGTACTGATTTTTCGTTAAATCCAAAGCGTTCCAGCACACTATATAGGAATTTCCAGTTAACCCTGTCAAATGCTTTTTCTGCGTCTAAACTCATTATTACTGCGCTTTTCTTTTCTTTATGTATTTGATTAATTATATGTATTGTTCTCCTGATATTGTCATGTGTTTGGCGTCCCTCTATGAAACCAGTTTGATCATCTTCTATCAATTCCGTCAAGAATGTCTTTATTCGTTTACATATAATTGTTGTATATATTTTATAATCCACATTTAATAAAGAGATTGGCCTATAGTTTCCGCATTGTTCTCTATCTTTCCCTGGCTTTAAAATGACTGAAATAATGGCTTCGTTCCATGATGGAGGTATTTTGTTGTTGTTCAACGTCCAATTAAATGACTTTAGAAGCTGTGGCATGAGTTCTTCTATAAACAGTTTATAAAACTCAGAAGGGTATCCATCACTACCTGGTGATTTACCGTTTTTAAGTGACTTAATCACATCTCTAATCTCTTGTGTTGTTATTTCTGCTGTTAGCTTTTCATTTTGTTGATTTCCTATTGATGGCAAGTCCAATGTGCATAGAAATTTTTTAATATCTTTAGTATTTGTTTCTTCAGGTTGCGAGTATAGTTCTTGGTAGAAATTATGGAATATTTCTTCGATGTTTTCTGGGTTAACTGTGGTTTTATTTGTGGTGGGGTCTTTAATCTTATATACATTATTCATTGTTTGTTGTTTTCTTAACCGTTTTGCCAGCAGTTTTGTGGCTTTTGGTCCCGTTTCATAATATTTTTGCTTTAGATATCTATTTTTCCTTTCAATTTCATCCATTTGTGTTTCTTTTATCTTTATTTTTTCTTCTTTAATTTCTTGATATATTTTTGGGTCATTTGTGCTTTGATGTTTATGTTCTAATTCCCTCAGTCTCTCACATCTTTGTTCATATGCTTCCAGTTTAGTCTTATTTGCTTTTCCTGTTTCAACAATTAATTTACCTCTTAACACGGCTTTTAGTGCATCCCATAGTATTGTTGGGTCCACTTCTTCATTGTCATTCTCTTGGATATATTCATTTGTTTACTTTTATTCTTTCTTTCATTTTATCATCATTTAACAGTCCTACGTTAAGTTTCCATGTTGTTTGTCGTTTTCTATTGTTTAAATTTATTTCCATGTATATACGTAGGATTATGATCTGATATTTCTGCCCCTCCAATCCAACAATTTCTCACCCTGTGTCTGTCATCTTCATTCATAAGGAAGTAATCTATTCTAGAGTGTACTTTATGGACTGCTGAATAATGTGTATAGTCTTTTTCGAGTGGGTGCAGGTCCCTCCAAATGTCTACCATACCCATTTCTGCCAGTGAGGTTCTTATGAATTTTGTTACATGTTTTTTTGTCTTAACACTTGTTGTATCAATTTCATGATCCATGACAGCATTTAAGTCTCCTCCACAAATTAGGACTCCTTCACTGTGTGTTGCTATGAGATCAAACAGATGTTGAAAAAAACCCTTGTCACTTTCTGGTGGGGCATAGATGCTCACTAATGTGATCTGCATTCCATATATGCTACCCTTTATTATTGCATACCTGCCTTCTTTAATTCAATTCAATTCAATTCAATTCAACTTTATTTATATAGCGCCATTTCACAACAACAGTCATCTCATAGCACTATCAACTGTAGGGAGGACCCCCACAGTTGCAGAAAGACCCCAGCAATCAGGCGATCCCCTGTGAGCAAGCACTTGGCGACGGTGGAGAGGAAAAACTCCCTTTTAACAGGAAGAAACCTCCAGCAGAACCAGGCTCAGGGAGGGGCAGTCATCTGCTGCGACTGGCTGGGGGGTGAGGGGATAGAGAAGAAGAAAAGAACAGACATGTAGAGAGCAAACAGCACGATGGGGACTCAATCTATGGGAGAGAACAAACAAATGTTAATGACCAGCAAAAAAAAAAATATTTCATAGAGAGTGAGGAAAGGAGTGAGGCCCAGTGCATTACTGGAGGTCCCCCGGCTGGCTAAACCTATTAGCAGCATAACTAAGGGAGGGTTCAGAAAACACATGATCCCTCCCTAATTGTAGGCTATATCAAAAAGGTAGGTTTTAGCCCTATTCTTAAAAACAGAGATCGAGTCTGACTCCCGAATCCAGATTGGCAGCTGATTCCACAGGAGAGGAGCTTGATAACTGAAGGCTCTGCCTCCCATTGTACTTTTGGAGATTCTAGGTATTACAAGTAAACCTGCATTTTGGGAGCGTAGTGCTCTGTTAGGATGATACGGTAGTATCAGATCTTTTAAATAAAAAGGAGCCTGATTGTTTAGAGCTTTGTAAGTAAGAAGAAGGATTTTAAACTTAATTCTAAACTCTATGGGAAGCCAATGAAGGGAGGCCAGAACCGGAGAGATATGATCTCTCTTTCTAGTACCTGTTAAAACTCTTGCTGCAGCATTTTGGATCAGCTGAAGACTTTTTAAAGATGTTTTAGGACAACCTGATAATAAAGAATTACAGTAATCTAATCTCGAACTAACAAAAGCGTGGATCAGCTTCTCAGCATCACTCTGAGACAAGATGCTCCTAATCTTGGCAATATTACGCAAATGATAGAAGGCAGTCTTAGAAACAAATTTAATATGTGAATTGAAGGACAAATCCTGATCAAAAATAACTCCAAGGTTCCTCACAGAGCTATTAAGAGAAAGAGTAACTGCATCCAAACTGAAAGTTTGATTTGGAAAGGAATTTCTAAGGTTTTTTGGACCAACAAGAATGACTTCAGTCTTATCTGAATTTAATAGCAGGAAATTACAAGTCATCCAAACTTTGATTTCCTTAAGACAGGCTTCTAACTTGGCTAATTGATTAGTATCATCTGGCTTCATTGACAGGTATAATTGTGTGTCACTTTATCCTGGATTTCCTGTTCACATTCAAATTGTATTTTATTTGAGATTAGTATCATAACCCCCCTTTTAGTTCCTCCCTTAAATGAACTGTAGTAGGAGTTCTTATAGCCAAATCTCTTTAGTTTCACATGTTCTGTCTTGCTCAAATGTGTCTCTTGCATAAATATAATTTCGGCTTTTTCTTTCTTGAATTTTCTTATTATTCTTTCCCTTTTAACAGGTGAGTTCAGACCATTCACGTTTAGTGTCATTATCTTAAGATTTTTACCCATAATCATGTTTTTCCATTTTTTTAACTTGTGCTCCTAGCCCCTTTAACAACAAAAATAACACATATTTATATAAAAACACATTAAAAAATCTCAACCTCCGTACTTTGGGCCTTTCTTCTGCCCACTGGTCCCTGTTGGTGGGTGGAGGGATTGTCCTCACCGAGTGTAGGGCCCTCCCTAGACCTGTATTTACTATCCAAGAAATAGTCATTAGTCTAGAAATGTCCAACAAATATCACTTAAACCTCTCCTAGCCGTCTGTTTCTCTTTTACCTTGTCTTCTTGGCCTTCATTTCTTCTGTGTCTTTCTTAATCTTTGTTATAATCTAGGCTTTCAGTTGAAAGCCTTGTAGTCTTTCCTGGGCCCGCTGCGCCACGTCTCCCCCCGTCTTTTGCCGTTCACTCGCCTCCACTCCGGCTGTCGTGATGCGTTCAGGGCCTCCGCTGCTCCTACCGTTTCCTCCGGCACGTACACCTCAAGGCCCCGCTCCATCATGTCCTGCGCTGCCTCTCTGGCTGTGTTGTAGGTTCTTACGCCGTTCTCCCAATGAATCCTCATCTTCGTTAGCGGCGTTTGGAATCTAATTTTTTTTTCTTTCAGCGTTTTTTTAATGTTGGCATATTTCTTCCGCTGCTGCACAATTTCCGCCGGGTAGTCATGATCAAAGAATATCTGCTTGTCGCCGATTCGTATCTTTTTTTTTCCACGCTCGTGTCAGGATTCTTTCCTTTACATCATATTTCAGAAAGTTTACCACAACTGACCTGGGTGTAGAGCGTGGGTTCGGGTTCTGTGCCGAGGCTCTGTGCGCTCGTTGAATCTGCAGATCTGCTTCACCGGGCAGCTCCAGCTCTTTTTTTTAAGAACTGATCCATGAATTTCGTCATCGAGTTGCCTTCAATGCCCTCCGGGATCCCGAAGATGCGTATATTGCCCCGTCTGGACCTGCTCTCCAAGTCGGTTACTTTCTCCTGCATCCTCTGCATTTGTGCCGTCAGGGTCTGCAGCTGTTCGCTTGCCTCGCTATTCCAATCTTCCAGCTCTGATATTCGGGCCTGCGCTTCTGTCATACACGCCCGCTGGGAGCGCAGCTCCTCCATGTTTTCTGCTAGCTTGCGCTCCATTTCTCTTCGGAGGCCCATAATTTCTTCCTTAATCTCTTTTTTCAGCTCCTCCTTAAGAGCCGCTAAATCCTGTTGTAGCTGCCGTTTGAAGTCTCTCAACTCTTTACCCAAACTGGCGATGCCAGTGTTCATGGTATCGAGTTTTGTGTCTTCCATTTTCTCTGCTGCAGTCACCTCGTTTTTTTGGGCCCCGTGTTCAGCGGTTTCTCCTGCGTTGTTGAAGAGGAATTCTTTAATTTTACTCTGCTTTTGTCCTTGTGCCCGGCTCCTTCGTGTTTTCATCCCTTAGTTTATTGATCCGCTTATGTCGAGTTGGCCATTTACCGATGATTTTTAATCCGGCTAGGGAGAGCTCTCTGTTTAAGCGTTATGTCTCTCCGCCATCTTCCCGGAAGTCCGATTTCAAACAGTTTTAAATTGACAGTGCACAGTGGACATTGACTCATAACTTTTGAATATATCTAAGACTTAGCTACATCAGTGATTGTGCAAAATGAACAGCTCAAGACTCAATGGAGATTGAAACTGGTGATCTGAAATGAATGCTGAAATTATAAAAAGTAATGGTATGTTGGAATTTTATTTCTATTATGGAATAGATAAAATTAACTGATTTTGATTTGATCAAGTGTTAAAGCATGTGATGGATAATGCTTGATGGAATATTTTAGGAATGCTATCTTCTTGAAACATAAGTCAATATTATACAGTAATAAGTTACATTCAGCTGTTTGTTTTATGTCATTTAAGCACAGTTCTGGTACTTAAAAATCATAAAATAAAGAAAATATAAGACATATAAATAAATAAAATATAAGAAATAAAAATTTCTGATAATTTTCAGATAATTTCGCCGACCCTAAATCACATCCCTGTTTATGTGCCTGTGTTTTTATTTTGTTTTTTACCATGTTAAGCATTTTGTGACTCTGTCTGTCAAAAGTGCTCCATAAATAAACTTATTTAAAATTGACAATCTGGATCATCAATTACATTGTCCTCGGTCTCTGAAATCTCTTCCTCTGCGTCACTATCCCAGTTCAAAATATGTGATGAAGCTTCTTCAGCTGTAAACCTTCTGGAGCTCATTTTTGGTGTTTGTCAAAGAGATGGCATGAGAAAAGTGACAATGACCAGGGAGAGAAAGTCCCTCCTCGACACACACCTGGGTCTCTGGCAGTCAAAATACAATTAACTGGGCAGTCAAAATAAAGTACATCAAAGAGGCATGTTTATTTTGGATCTGTACAGCTACTTACCCACATAAAAGTCTCTGGGTCAAAATGACCCGCAACATCATCTTTGTATACAAACTCTGCACATGTGGCGGTTCGGTTAACCCCCACAACAGATAAGGACACTCAGCTCTCTTGTCTCTGTTTTTCCCGCTGCACTACTGAGGTGTAATGTGCCATTCATGTATTTGTGATGCAAATGCCATGCATGTGTTGTGATGTAATGCGCCATTCTCGTATAGTGTTCATGCGTCTTGTCCTTACTGTGCTTCTTCTGAGCATCTTACATATGTAGATGTGCTTTGATGTAAATCCCCACAAACAGACTGGTCAAACACAGCGCTCGGCTAGAGCAAATAACAGAACAGGGAATGTGTATTAATGTCTACAGGCAGACTTGTTTCGTCTGGCGCACTTCTGTAATGCTAATGTTGCCTTTCATGCAAATGTCTCATGCCTGTCCTGTTATCTCTTTGATCAGACCAACTGCTGTGAATGCTTTGATGTATTGTTGTAGTTGGGTGTATACACTCACCGGCCACTTTATTAGGTACACCATGCTAGTAACGGGTTGGACCCCCTTTTGCCTTCAGAACTGCCTCAATTCTTCATGGCATAGATTCAACAAGGTGCTGGAAGCATTCCTCAGAGAGTTTGGTCCATATTGACATGATGGCATCACACAGTTGGCGCAGATTTGTCGGCTGCACATCCATGATGCGAATCTCCCGTTCCACCACATCCCAAAGATGCTCTATTGGATTGAGATCTGGTGACTGTGGAGGCCATTTGAGTACAGTGAACTCATGGTCATGTTCAAGAAACCAGTCTGAGATGATTCCAACTTTATGACATGGCGCATTATCCTGCTGAAAGTAGCCATCAGAAGTTGGGTACATTGTGGTCATAAAGGGATGGACATGGTCAGCAACAATACTCAGGTGGGCTGTAGCGTTGCAACGATGCTCAATTGGTACCAAGGGGCCCAAAGAGTGCCAAGAAAATATTCCCCACACCATTACACCACCACCACCAGCCTGAACCATTGATACAAGGCAGGATGGATCCATGCTTTCATGTTGTTGACGCCAAATTCTGACCCTACCATCCGAATGTCGCAGCAGAAATCGAGACTCATCAGACCAGGCAACGTTTTTCCAATCTTCTATTGTCCAATTTCGATGAGCTTGTGCAAATTGTAGCCTCAGTTTCCTGTTCTTAGCTGAAAGGAGTGGCACCCGGCGTGGTCTTCTGCTGCTGTAGCCCATCTGCCTCAAAGTTCGACGTACTGTGCGTTCAGAGATGCTCTTCTGCCTACCTTGGTTGTAACGGGTGGTTATTTGAGTCACTGTTGCCTTTCTATCAGCTCGAACCAGTCTGGCCATTCTCCTCTGACCTCTGGCATCAACAAGGCATTTCCGCCCATAGAACTGCCACTCACTGGATATTTTTTCTTTTTCGGACCATTCTCTGTAAACCCTAGAGATGGTTGTGCGTGAAAATCCCAGTAGATCAGCAGTTTCTCAAATACTCAGACCAGCCCTTCTGGCACCAACAACCATGCCACGTTCAAAGTCACTCAAATCACCTTTCTTCCCCATACTGATGCTCGGTTTGAACTGCAGGAGATTGTCTTGACCATGTCTACATGCCTAAATGCACTGAGTTGCCGCCATGTGATTGGCTGATTAGAAATTAAGTGTTAACGAGCAGTTGGACAGGTGTACCTAATAAAGTGGCCGGTCTCACTCTCTCTGACTCTCACTTCAACCTCTGCTGCAGGACACAGACTTTGTGTCCCTCCTTCTCTGAGAGCCGTGGGCTCGCTCTCGGCGCTCATGCACGGCGCCGGGAGCGGAGCTTGTGACGGCGGTATGATAATAAAACTCTACTTAAAACCTTCTACAACGCCGCCTTATTTCATGCCGCCGCACACATACATTTCACTACACATCAAAGTGTCCAGATTTTACGCACCAGTTCATGACCCTAGATGAGGAAAAATCACAAAATTTCATGAAGTAAAAGAAAGGATAACCCATCCTTTGGTCAACACAAAAACCGAAATGGGTCAAATTGACCCTTAACATAATACAAAGGTTGAGGGCAGCTCAGCCAATCAGGGAGCTTTACATTTTCTCCTCTTTATGATGATTAATAAGAAAAGCAGCTAATAGCCCACTGTGTGGAAGAGTAACGGCTCCCCAGTAGCATTGTTTTTCAATCTTTCTTAACAAAGAAGTGCACACATTCAGGCTTTTGTTTCCCGGGCAACAGCCCATTTGCTTTGTCTGGCTGTGTGGCCCTTCTGAAGGGAAAATAAACATTTAAACAAAGAACTGTTGTGCCTCGTTACATTATTATTAGTGGTGTTGGACAATGCACTTTTTTAATCATGATTAATGTTTTGGAATGTTGAGTTAATCCTGATTACTAATGGTTTAATCGTGTGTTTTTCCATTCAGATACAGTGTACCTTAAAGTGCTGATGACGCGATTTTGACATTTTTTAGCATGTTTTGTAAACCCAAAAGTCATTGTCGATGATCAATATAATATTTAAAACTGCACCTGCATAAACTAGTTATCAAAAAATTGCAGCCGGTGACTGGACTGTGGTGCTGCCCACCGAATGGAGGAGGCTGAAATGACATCAGTGACAGAACGGATGCCGGTGTTGTCTGTTGACAGGAATGCCAGTAGCTTTGAAGCTCAGTTTCTCTGGTTTCTTGTTTTAGTTTTACGGCTATGCCTTCGCGTTGTGTCATAGGCTTAGATAAACAGCAGGCCGTGAAAGATCACATCACACACTTCAGCTCCAACTGTCATAAGCCTCCTCGTACGCTTTTACGCAGGAGGAGCACACGAGGAGGAGAAGGATGAATGGATTTATGTGCAGGATTCACCACATATACAGTGGTCTAGCAGTGTTTGACTGGCAAGAGCCGCCTAAGTGCAAACACTGCCGGCGTGACAAATTGGACACACCTGGGCGAGGCGCAGGAAAGATAATTACCGGGGCGAAACAGCTAACTGTCAAATGGAGAGGGCGCGTGGTCGGACCGGCAAATGTTGGATAGTGCCCACCTTAAAGTGGGTCAAAATGGCTGCCCAACAACCGCCGGCCAGAGCGGCGGCTACAGGCATGGAAAAGAAAAGGAACACAGACATGAAAACAACAAGAACTCAAAAGATAATACATAATTAACCTGATGCCTGACCAACAGAGAATGGTCAGAACCGAGCCTACAGGATAACACGGGCTCGATTCGTGACACCAACTGACTATATTGTACTCATTGCCACTAATTTGGACTTTTTCCTGTTATAATTAATTTAATATTTTTGATAGTTATAGTACATGTGTGCTATACCAGTTACGAGTATTGTTTTTCTTGTGACCAAACTCTTGAAAAAATAAGGACTATCAGTTGCTTCTATTTTATTATTGTTGTTGAAAATCACCTGCCAGTTGATCCAAGACAGAAGCAGTTAATAAACAATGATCACAAACAAAATTGCATTTTTCCATCCATCCATCCATCTTCTACCGCTTTTCCGGAGGTCCGGGTCGCGGAGGCAGCAGTTCAAGCAGAGAAGCCCAGACTTCCCTCTCCCCAGCCACCTGCTCCAGCTCTCCAGAGAGGATACCAAGGCGTTCCCAGACCAGCTGGGAGACGGTCTCTCCACCGAGTCCTGGGTCTGCCCCGGGGTCTCATCCCAGAGGGACGTGCCTGAAACACCTCAAATGGGAGGCATCCAGGAGGCATCCTAATCAGATGCCCATACCATCTCAACTGACTCCTTTCAATGTGGAGGAGCAGCGGTTCTACTCTGAGCCTCTCCCGGATGACTGAGCTCCTCACCCTATCTCTGAGGGTGAGTCCAGCAATCCTATGGAGAAAGCTCATTTCAGCCGCTTGTATCCGCGATCTTGTTCTTTCGGTCATTACCCAAAGCTCGTGACCATAGGTGAGAGTAGGAACATAGATTGACTGGTAAATCGACAGCTTTGCCTTAGAACTAAGCTCCCTCTTCACCACAACAGACCGGTACAATGCCGCATCACTGCAGATGCTGCTCCGATCCGTCTGTCAATCTCTCGCTCCATTTTCCCCTCACTCGTGAACAAGACCCCAAGATACTTAAACTCCTCCAATTGGGGCAGGAGCCTGTCCCCAACCCAGAGAGGACAATCCACCTTTTTCCAGCTGAGGACCATGGACTCAGACTTGGAGGTGCTGATTCTCATCCCAGCCGCTTCACACTCAGCGGCAAACCGTCCCAGCAAGAGCTGTAGGTCATTGCTGGATGAAGCCAGCAGGACAACATCATCTGCAAACAACAGAGATGAGATCCTGTGGTCACCAAGCATGACACCCTCCATTCCCTGGCTGCGCCTAGAAATCCTGTCCATAAAAATTATGAACAGGATCGGTGACAAAGGGCAGCCCTGGCGGAGTCCAACTCTCACTGGGAATGACTCCGACCGAGTGTTGGCAATACGAACCAAACTCTCACAATGGTCGTACAGAGACCGAATAGCTCGTAACAACAAGCCCGATGCCCCATACTCCTGAAGCACCCCCCACAAAAAAACCACGAGGGACTCGGTCAAATGCCTTCTCCAAGTCCACAAAACACATGTAAACTGGTTGGGCAAACTCCCACGAACCCTCCAGAATTCTCGAGAGGGTAAAGAGCTGGTCCGATGTGCCACGGCCAGGACGAAAACCACATTGCTCCTCCTGAATCCAAGGTTCAACCAACGGCCGGACTCTCCTCTCCAGTACCTTGGCATAGACCTTCTCAGAACTCAGAAAAGATTTATTGCCAAGTACATTCACAGTAAACAACTGATAAACATACGAGGGATTTGACTTGACACTGAAAACGACATAGTTGGCATTTCCGGTGACGCGGCAGCGTCGGTAACGTGCCTGTCAGCAGACTAGGAACAGGAAGCATGAGGGAGGAAAAGGATAAACACAATAGGAGAGAGCAAAAAAGCATTGTTTGTCAGAATACCGGTCATAAATGATCAATATTATGATTACAAGAAAAAAAGCTCTCAATGCACAAGTAGCAGACAATAGAATCTATACAAGGACACAAAGAGAGCAATGAATGAATAATCTTCTCATCAGTTTATTGAGTCAGTGTGAGTGTGGTGTTGAGTGAGTGTGTTTATATCAGTTAAGAACAACAAAGTCTCTTCAGCAGGAGATGTTGTGTCTAGCGTCTGGCGCTTGTGTCCTTGCACAGCAGATGGAAAAAGTTTACCAGACAGCTGGCTGTCCATGAGAGTCAATGCTGCTCACATGTTTTGAAAACAAAAACTGCAGATAATCTGGAGGACTTTGATTGTAAGGGCAGGTCAAATAAAGTCGAATAGTACTGTCTTCAGAGAAAGAAACTTTATATTCTCTTACAGATTCAGTACTTAAATCCTTCATTGCTGGACGTTGAATTCTTCATGGACGGCTCTCAGCGTGATCATGGTGTAATCCATTTTCCTAGACAGTTCTCCATTAGCCGCTGTCAGAGTCCTGCCCAAGTGGTCAATTTGATGGTTAAGCCTCGCCGGGTCAGCATTTTGATAGGCTCCGTCCATCTTCATCAATTTACGGTACACCAGAACAATCCCAGATCCAATCAGTAAGATTCCGATGACCATTGCTACGAAGATGTATAAATCTTCAACATCTTCGATAGAGAGATCACACAGGCACAAGAGTTTCCAATTACTTGTGTCCTTCAAATAGCCCGCGGCCGCTGTTCCTGCGGGGCAAACTGCCTCCCCCGGGGCACTTTTCCTCATTGAAAAAATAGTGTCAATTGCGTTCAAAGCCCAGCTTATTAAATCCATAATTTCGTTCGATAATCAGCAGTAGAGACACGCAGACAGACGATAGCAAGCTGGGATCCAGTCAGTTAGGGGAGGAGAGAGATAAAGAGCCGGAGCTGGAGAGAAAGAAAAAGCGTCTGCTCTCTTTGGGAGGCGGAAGTGAAGTGACCTTCCCAGGGAGGCTGAGGAGTGTGATCCCTCTAAAGTTGGAGCACACCCTCCGGTCCCCTTTTTTGAAGAGAGGGACCACCACTCTGGTTTGCCCTGCCAAAGGCACTGCCCCTGACCTCCACACAATGTTGCAGAGGTGTGTCAACCATGACAGCCCAACAACATGAGACATAAATAATAGGAATACATTATTTTTAGGATATTGCCATCAGTAACACAGAATAATTTTAATTTCTAAAGGGGTTTTACAGATAATTGAACTTTAAAATGATAATTTTTGGCCACGATTATGCTGTAATTTACTAAAAAAAATTATATTTGCAAAATAAAAAAAAAATTCTATCTCTTGTTCAAATACCCAGGATTGATACAGGATTGCATGCAACATTCAAATATTGACAACAGTTATGAGATTTTCAAGGATCACATTAAAAATATTTAGTAATTTCATTTTCTTGGAATAATTGACCACAGTTGTGTTGAGATAAACATTTATTCAATGAAAAACAATATCCTGAAAACATAAAGATAGTCAGCATCAGTAAAACCGACATATTGTCCGTCTTGTAGTGGAAAGGTTTCTCTGATCTTGTGAATGACACAGGCAGGTATTGACACTCGGACTTTCTCACCAAGGTAGTGGTAGCACCATCGGATGAGCTGTCTGTAAGCTGTGTAGCGCTTCCAATTGTTCCCATAATCCACATTCACATAATGTTTATAGGTGAAGTAGGCCACTTCCAACACATCTTCATTCAGACACACCGCAGGGAAGTTGTGATGACCAGTGATACACTTTATAGCACCGTCCGGGATTTTCTGCTTCACCTTGACCTGCTGCTGACAGCAAATCCTCTCCTCCTCTGTTGTCATGATCACAGACCACACTGGCACCTGCAAAAATGAAAAATAGTATCTTTTGATTTGTTTACTTGTGGGGTGGGGGCATTGAAAGCATCAGGTAGATGTTTCAGTTTTATTATAAATACACTGTTATGATTTCATTGAAAAATCGGGGTTAAATTATGCTTTGAACAAATAATTTGTTGCAATATCTGTAGCAAAAGCATACCACTCGGTGTTCCCCTGCCGTGTGTTTGCCGCTGCTGCTGCAGCGGTCATGTGTGCCTCTCGTCACTCTTAGTCTGACTCGCTGGGCACGATGTCTGCTTGGCACGGCTCAAACCTATAAGGTCTGATGCCCCCAGATTCTTCATTATCATCTCATTCTTCAGAACTATAATCATCTGGAGATTGGACAACACAAACCAATTCCAGACTATATGCATTGGAACCATCGTCGATGTTTTCAACTGCTTCCATCCTGCGTGTACAATGGGCAGCCAAGTGCTGTGTTCTGTCACTGATGTTACAACATGGCCGTGGGGTTTTCCAGCCACTGACGCAATTTGTGACGTGGCACTCATAAAAGCATTGGATATTTGCGTGAAAAAAGCCTGTTTGAATCAGAACTGCACAGACCAACCTTTTTTGTCATATTGAAATTATGTGTTGTAAAATTAGATGAAGTCAAAATCATGTCATTAGACCTTTAAGCTGAAGAAGGAGTCCTGTCGAGCTTGGTTGGCTTGTGGGACTCCCGAAGCAGCTGAGGTGTACCGGCAGACTAAACGGAGTGCAGCTCGGGTGGTTGCTGACGCAAAAACACGGGTGTGGGAGGAGTTCGGTGAGGCCATGGAACAAGATTTTCGGTCGGCCTCGAAGAGATTCTGGCAAACTGCCCAGCGGCTCAGGAGGGGGGAGAAGCTCCCTGTCCACACTGTGTATGGTGCAGATGGGGTGCTGCTGACTTTGACGGGGAATATCATCGGGTGGTGGAAGGAATACTTCGAGGAGCTCCTCAATCCCACTGACACTCCTTTCACAGAGGAAGCAGGGCTTGTGGACTAGGGGGACGACTCGTCCATCACAGGGGCTGAGGTTGCCAAAGTGGTTAAAAAACTCCTTGGTGGCCCGGCCCCCGGGTTGGACGAGATTGACCCTGAGTACCTTTCAGGTCCTGGATGTTGTAGGGCTGTCATGGTTCACACACCTCTGCAACATTGCATGGAGGTTGGAGACAGTGCATTTGGCATTGCAAACTGAAGTGGTGGTTCCTCTCTTCAAGAAAGGGGACCGGAGGGTGTGCTTCAACTTTAGGTGGATGACACTCCTCAGCCTCCCTGGGAAGGTCTATGCCAGGGCTATTCTATTACAAAATCAGTTGGGCCACAATTGGAAATCAAGACATGTAACTGGGCTACACATGTTCAGCAGTTGTTGAATATGACAAATTTCAAACCAACAAAGATCAATATGATGAAAAATACACACTTTTTATTCATTGTCTTGGTTTTAAATGTGTGCTTGGCACATGACAAAAGCACATCAAAAGTGCATAAAAACACAACAACAGTGCTGGGGTTGAGCAAACTTGAAGTAGTAGAAATGTTTTTCCTGTTGAACAACAATTAAATAAATAGAACGAAAAAGTTCTGTAAATAACCATTTTGGTCACATGTTACTCAGGCATATCTCAACATGCATAAAACTCAGTGAGCACTGTTAGTAGCATTAACATTTGTTTCCCTTTTGAAATAAAATATACTACATCCTGGTCATAACTATTGTTGGGCAAGTTACCAAAAAACTAACTAGTTACAGTTACTAGTTATTTCTTTTCAAAAGTAACTGAGTTACTTTTGAGTTACTGCATGATTAAAGTAACTAGTTACTTGGAAAGTAACTTTCATGTCACTTTTAAACGGATACTTAAATCCTCTTACACACACAGCAAGATCAAGGGCCCCTTGTTCTCAGAAAAAAACAAGAAGAAGAAAAGTGATAAGAAAAAAAGTCTCATCTTAGAGAAAAAAAAATGTTTCAGATTTACACAAACTATAGTAATCAGCAGAAAGTCAGAAATTTACTAGAAATAAAGCTGTAAATTCACAGAGAAAATTTTGGACCCCCTTGAGGGCTGTTTTTGGCACACGAGCCATATGCTTGACACCCCTGGACCAGCCCATTGAAAACGCATATTTAGAGGATCTACAGTGCATCCGGAAAGTCTTCACAGTGCTTCACTTTTTCCACATTTTATGTTACAGCCTTATTCCACAATGGATTAAAGTCATTTTTTTCATCAAAATTCTACACACAATAAATACCCCATCATGACAATGTGAAAAACGTTTGTTTTTTTTTTAAAGATTTTTGCAAATTTATTAAAAATAAAATACTAAGAAATCACATGTACATAAGTATTCACAGCCTTTGCTCAATACTTTGTTGATGCACCACTGGCAGTAATTACAGCCTCAAGTCTTTTTTAAATATGATGCTGTGGTGCATATTTAAGGCACATATATGGCATGCTTGTATGGTACGCTCTCTCCCCCACATGCTTCCAGTAGGCATGTCGGTGCAGACCCTGCAGATCAAACGTCCATAAGAACAATGCCCCAGCAGGGACCTCGGCTAGGAGGTGGGTGCTGGAGGAAGACGGAGGTGGAAGACAATGTCCCAGCATGAGCCCCGAGGTAGAGAGGAGAACAGAAGCGCCAGCAAGTCTCGGGGACTGTGGTTCATGTGTTTACCAAACTTATGTGGGGTGAAGGTGTGAGATACGTGATGTGGGGGTTTTGTATCTCTGGGATATAAAAGCTGTGAGGAAAGTGGGATCTGTCTCTTTTACTGCTGAGAACTTTGATGAAAGAAGATGTGACTTCAATAAAGCTTTCCTGAGATGATACACTCAGTCTCGTTTTTAAGGCATCTTCTACACTGGTGACCTACGACTACTTATGGCCGGTGACGGCGTGATTTCCGCACCGGACTCTTCAGGAGCCAACCGGGTTAACGCGGCTACCACGCTACAGCTGCCTGACTTCTGGCAACATAACCCGCACTCCTGGTTTACCACTGTGGAGGCGCAATTCCACCTTCGGGGAATCTCAGCGGATGCAACGAGGTTCTACCATGTCGTCGCGAAGCTGGACAGCCTCACAGTGCAACAGGTGGAGAGCCTGACCAACCACCCGCCCCAAGACGACAAGTATAGCGCATTGAAAGATGCCCCCATCCGAGCCTTCACTCCCTTGCTGGAAGAGCGGGCAGAGAAGCTCCTGGCGCTGACAGAGGGAGAAGCAGACAGGCCAGCGGATCTGATGGCGAAGATGATGAGCCTGAGAGGTGAGGACGACGACGGTTTTATCTTCGCTCACCTCTTCCTCAGAACGCTCCCGCCAGCAGTGAAAGTCACCCTGGCCAGCTCGCAGCCACTCGTCAACCGCAACTACCACGAGCTGGGACAGGTGGCGCAACGGCTCGTCGACTCCCATAGACAGCGCGCAGCCACGACGGCAGCAGCAGAGATGACCGCCCCTTCGCGAGAAGGAGGGAGACCTGAGGCTGCGGCACCAGATCCACTGACGGTAGCAGCGGCGGAGACCAGGAGAAGCGGAGCTGACAACGCCCTCTGCTTCTACCATCGACGTTTCGCCGAGAGAGCCCGCAGATGCATCCCACCATGCCGGTACCAGTGCCAGGGAAACGCCAAGACCGGGAGCCGGTAGCAGCCGCGACTCTCGGCACGGAGAATAGGCTGCTTTTCGTGACGGACGCGAATTCTGGGAAAGAATTCCTGGTGGACACGGGCTCCCAGCTGAGTTTTGTCAAGCCTACCTACGCGGACACACTGGCGCCGGCCAGCGGCCCCCTGGTGTTAGCGGCGAACGGCTCCACGATCAAAACCTATGTGGAGAAGACACTCCGCCTGTCCCTTCACGGGCGCAACTTCGAGTGGACCTTCGTTGTCGCTGCAGTTAACAACGACATGCTAGGTGCTGACTTTTTGTGCTCAAACAGTTTGTTAGTTGATCTTGCTAATAGACGTATTGTAAATGCACTGTCTTTCTACTCTATCTCCTGCACAGCTCGGGTGGCCCTGCCTTCTGCTCATTCCAATGTCACAGCTGCGGGTGGTAAGTTTCATGCATTACTCAACCAGTTTCCAGCACTCACGGTCCCTACATTTTCAGCGTCAGTCGCCAAACACGGGGTCGAACATTTCATAAGTACTTCGGGCCCCCCTGTTTTTGCAAAAGCTCGGCGGTTGGATCCAGCTAAACTGGCAATCGCACGCGCGGAATTTGCCAACTTGGAAAAGCTGGGCATAGTCCGGCGTTCAAACAGCGCCTGGTCGTCACCCCTGCACATGGTACCCAAAGCTGACGGCTCGTGGCGCCCTTGCGGCGATTTCCGCAGATTAAATAATGCTTCAGCACACGACCGCTATCCGATTCCGCACATCCAGGATTTTTCGGCGCATTTAGCGGGGGCGCGCATCTTTTCCAAAATAGATTTGGTGCGTGGTTATCACAAAGTTCCAGTCCGTGCGCAGGACATACCCAAAACGGCAGTTATAACCCCTTTTGGGCTTTTCGAGTTTTTGCGCATGCCTTTCGGCCTCAAGGGCGCCGCGCAGACGTTCCAACGCATGATGGATGCAGTGCTGCGTGACCTCCCTTTCGTGTTCGCTTATTTGGATGATATTTTGGTAGCCAGCGCATCCGAAGCCGAGCACGAACGCCACCTCACAGCCGTTTTTCAGAGGCTCACAGACCACGGGCTAATCATTAACCCAGTGAAGTGCCAATTCGGGGTAGCGAAAATTGATTTTTTGGGACACCGCGTGTCACCAGAAGGCGCGGTCCCGCTGCCGGATAAAGTCCGCGCGATAACGGATTTCCCCCAACCGCAGACAGTTAAGGCGCTGCAAGAATTTTTGGGGATGGTCAATTTTTATAACCGTTTCCTCCCAAACGTGGCACGGCTCATGCACCCATTGTACGCGGCATTAAAGAAGCAAAAACCTGCATCTAAGGTCGAGTGGTCCCCGGATCGGGAGCGCGCTTTTTCACAGGTCAAATCAGCCCTCGCGAACGCTGCGTTATTGGCACACCCGGTGCCGGCAGCTCGCATGGCGCTAACCACAGACGCCTCCGACGTGGCAGTGGGAGCGGTTGTCGAGCAACTGGTGGCAGGATGCTGGCAACCACTTGCATTTTTCAGCAAAACATTGCGCGATAATGAGCGTAAATACAGCGCGTTTGACAGGGAGCTTTTGGCCCTACATTTGGCCATCCGCCACTTCCAGTTCTGGTTGGAAGGGCGCCGTTTTACCGCGTTCGTGGACCATAAACCCTTAACTTTTGCAATGGCTAAGGTTTCAGAGCCTTGGTCGGGCCGACAACAGAGGCAGCTAGCTGCAATTTCGGAGTTTATCACTGACATTCAACACATGGCAGGTAAACACAATGTAGTGGCAGATTGCCTCTCGCGTGCAGTTGCAGCGACAGGCCCCCAGGGGGCAGATTCGGCGGCGGCAGACCTAGGCCAGGCTTGCGGCGCGGAAGCGTTCACAGCTCCGCTCTGCGTCGGGTTAGATTATGCAGCCATGGCCGCTGAACAGGTTGGCGACGTGGACGTGCGCGCGCTCCAGTCTGGGCCAACAGGGCTGAGGCTGGAGCACAGGGTGCTTCACAGAGGCATACCCCCCCTAATCTGCGATACCTCCACGGGGCGTCCCCGTCCCGTAGTCCCGGCGGCGTGGCGTCGCCGTGTTTTTGACTTAATACATTCACTGGCACACCCGGGCGTTCGCGCGTCTATCAAAATGGTAGGAGAGAAGTTTGTTTGGCCGGGGCTGCGTAAACAAGTCAAAGAGTGGGCTGCAGCCTGCGCTGCATGTCAAAGAGCAAAGGTGCACAGACACACACGAGCCCCTCTGGAACCTTTTCACATCCCAGCCAAACGCTTTGATCATGTGCATGTCGACTTAGTAGGACCTCTTCCGCTGTCCCAAGGTTTCACACACCTTTTAACCATGGTAGACCGCACCACGCGCTGGCCAGAGGCGGTCCCTTTGGCGGCAACCACAGCAGCAGATGTTGCTCGTGCCTTTTTAACAGCTTGGGTCGCACGTTTTGGTATCCCGTCAGACATAACGTCTGACAGAGGACCCCAGTTTGTTTCCGAGCTCTGGTCGTCCATGGCACTCAGCCTGGGGGTGAAAATTCATCGCACGACCGCTTATAACCCCCAGGCCAACGGTTTGTGCGAGCGCTTCCATCGGTCATTGAAAGCAGCCCTCAGAGCGGCTCTCACGGACACAGATTGGGTTGATAAACTCCCATGGGTTTTATTAGGGTTGCGTTCAGCACCTAAAGAGGATTTGCAAGCCTCTCCGGCAGAACTCGTCTTCGCACAACCCCTCCGGTTACCGGGAGATTTCCTCCCTGAGAACCCCGCTCCGGAGCACCTCCCCGCTCAGCTGCTGCAGAGCGAAGCGGGGTCACACACCCTCCCCGGTCCCGTGCATCACAGTTTTCCACGTGTTTTTGTGCCCAAAGCCTTAAAAAATGCAGAGTTTGTCTTCGTTAGACACGACACACAGAGGTTAGGTTTAAGGCCACCTTACGATGGACCGTTCAGAGTGTTAGAAACCGGGGAAAAGCATTTTTTGCTCGATTTGGGAGACAGGAGGGACTTAGTCTGCATTAACAGACTCAAACCCACTTTTGTGTTAGCTGACGACCCAGTCCAGTTGGCCAGTGCCCCCCGCCGTGGCAGGCCACCCGGGAGGCGCTCTGCTAAGCTTTCACGACGATGTGTTAATGATTCTACTTCACAGATGCAGCAGACAGCCACAGGCAGAGCGAGACCTGCTCGCAGCAGATATGGCAGACAGCTGAAGCCCAAGCAGTGGGATATGTGATCTGTTGTGCCAAGTTTTTTCTCTCTCTTGTTCTGTGTGGGGTGTCATGATTCTATGCATTTGAAATGTAACTTGTCCTTATTTGAACGTTTGGGGGGGGGTTATATGGTGCATATTTAAGGCACATATATGGCATGCTTGTATGGTACGCTCTCTCCCCCCACATGCTTCCAGTAGGCATGTCGGTGCAGACCCTGCAGATCAAACGTCCATAAGAACAATGCCCCAGCAGGGACCTCGGCTAGGAGGTGGGTGCTGGAGGAAGACAGAGGTGGAAGACAATGTCCCAGCATGAGCGCCGAGGTGGAGAGGAGAACAGAAGCACCAGCAAGTCTCGGGGACTGTGGTTCATGTGTTTACCAAACTTATGTGGGGTGAAGGTGTGAGATACGTGATGTGGGGGTTTTGTATCTCTGGGATATAAAAGCTGTGAGGAAAGTGGGATCTGTCTCTTTTACTGCTGAGAACTTTGATGATAGAAGATGTGACTTCAATAAAGCTTTCCTGAGATGATACACTCAGTCTCGTTTTTAAGGCATCTTCTACAATGCCATGATTTTGGCACACCTATCTTTGGGCAGTTTCACCAATTCCTCTTTGCAGCACCTCTCAAGCTCCATCAGGTTTTTTAAAATAATTCTGTTGAACCACAATTCAAAAGCATTGTCTGATTTTCATTGGTTAATTTTCATAGAATTTTTATTTATTACCACTTTTGTCAGATTCAAGTTATTTCTGTGACCATTGTGGGTTTTTCTTTCATTAACAGAGGGGTACCAACAATTTTGTCCACGTCTGTAGTAGTTACAATAACAATAATAATAATAACAATAAAATCTGTCCTATATAATACTTTAAATAATTCCATCCAAAACAACAATCATAATACTATAATACCGTTGTAATATTCAAGTACTAATGATATCAATAATAATCATACTCAGAATATATATTCAACAATAACTCAGCATATATATATTTAACAATAACAACCTTTCTTCATTGAAGACACATTGTAATATTGTAATATTACTATAGCCTCTTTTCCACGAGCCCAGCACACCTCGGTACGGCTCGATTCACTTCAGTACGGCTCGGAATGCTTCTGTCTCCATTAGCACGGTGTTTGGCATGGGTGTTGTGCTGGGGTGGGTGGGTTTATCACAGCGAGGCGGTGCCACACTCCCGTGACGTAACGCACGCGACCCAAGCAAAACATTTTTTTTCCAAAACTTTATTGAGAAGACCCAAGCAAAACATAACACATAGCTGTACAAGGCCACTCCTCGGTCTGTGGCTTTTTTCACCGTAAACGCCAAAAAGGACCGCCAGACAAGGGTACAGGCAGCGAGATGAAATATGAATGAATATTTCAATTTAATACTATCCCACTTGTACTTACAAAAACGTGTGAATATTCATAAAAAGCACACACATGAAAGGTAGCACCACAAGCAGTGGGTCACAGCGGTTTTGGGCAACAGCTACACAATTGTGTATCCTTTGCCTATCTGTCTGCTGTTATTTAATGTTTAACAGTTAAGGGACGGATGATTATATGCTCCAAAACTGGAGAAACTCTCTGATATAAAAGCTGCAACAACACAAGTCACTTTTGGTTTGAATTAACTGCCAAATGACCTAGAAATAATGAGCTGAAACTTGTTTTTATTTGTATTAAATAATGAGACAGTGGCACACTGGCCAACACCAAATTGTATTATTTTTTACATCCTAGGGCATTTTGGATGTACTGAATAAAAAAAATTCATGTTTTTCACCTTCAAGTCAACGTTTGGAACAACAGTATTATTATTTTCCGTTTAGATGATGCTACACTCCTTCTAAAGTATTGTAATTCTCTGAATTTGGAATGCCGATAGAACATTCAATTTACATATACTTACTTTTTTTACTTACTTTGACTTGTAAGCTTGATCAGTCTCTCCTGCTGCATTTTAAAGTCCAACTGTGCAACTTCTTATAAGTTAACATAAAAAAATTTACCCAAAGTTTAGAACTGTATCATGTGGTGCTAATTTTTTATGATATTTCAATAAAAAGAACAGAAAGCTTACAAAAACATTTGTTTTTTGGTCGAGTTAAAAAGTACATTACCTTTACAATGGTTGACCCCTGACAGGATGATCAGCATCATTTTCATCAGACTAGGCAATGGAATTTCTATGCAATTATACTGTTTTATAATTCACTGTTTAAACAGACAAACCACACTTTCCAAAACAATTCCATTTTATTATATACAAAATACTAAAATAAAAAAAAACCTTTGCAACACAACATGAAGGTTAATCAACATTTTATACACGCCGACCACTGAGTGCCTCTACACCAGCTTCCCAAACTGGGTCAGGAAGGCTCGGTTGAATGAAGCCGTCTCTGCCAGGTCCAGGGATACCCTCGCGTTTTCTGCAACCTCATTTAAATGTTGCAAATATTTATCATTGAATACATTTTGCGCCTGGTGGCGGGACAGATTCACATTGGAGAATCCGGGCGGGCTGGCGTGGTGGACGCGTGGATTCTACAAGGAAAATGCACACAATAAAATACAGCACGAAAGTGCAAGATATACAGAAAAGACAATAGTTTTTAACAAGATTACATAAGCTTATTTCAGCGTATTGTTCACATGAATAATTAAAAGAAAAGCGAGTCCGCAGTGTGCTGCGATAAAGCAGCGATCACCATCCACAAATGAACAGCTTTTTTATTACATAAATAAACTGAGCGTCTTACCGAATATATTTGCGAAAAAACGCACAATAAAAAAAAATTAAAACTCACCGTTAAAGGACTCCGATGTCGAGACCTCCCGGTATATTTTTTCATTCCGGGTGGCTCCGTCTAACTCGCACTGGATACGTTCGTCTGACAATGCAGTGAGCAGACACTGCACCTCCTTATTGGTCCATGGAACACCCTTATTACGCGAAGCCATTTTTGATAGAGAATAAATGAAAATAGCACAGCAATACACTGAAAAGAAACCGCAAACAGTGGTTGCGCTGAGTAATGGCGGTCGTGAAGATTCTTTTTTTTTTTTTTCTCCAAAAACTTTATTGAGAAGGTCGTGAAGATTCGGTAGAAGAGGAGGAGGAGAGGGGCGGTTACAACCTGACCAATCAGCGCCGGTTATGACCTGACCAATCAGCGGCGACCAGTCTGTTAACGTCACAACATGGCCCAGCTCAGCACTGCTGTACCCTGCCCTTGAGCGGGGCTGAGAATCGCGGCTGTTAAACCATGTTGGGGCTTGTGGAAAAGCGTACAAAGCGTGCTGAGCCGTCCCGTGTCGCGCTAAAGCGTGCTAGTGGAAAAGGGCCTTTACACAGCACATAGTTAGACACCATCTTGTCTCATAACACTCTCGAACATTCTCTTGAACACACACTACTCTTCTTCTATGGTGTTCTAACACTATACAGTGTTTCATCACTACTGAGCGCCACCTCTGGCGTAGAAACGCTATTGCTTTCACTGACAGTTCGTATCTAAACAGTGCACATTCAGTCCTTTAATACATTCCCTATAAATGCTCCCATTTACTATTAATCATTAAATTATAGTCTCTTAGGTACATTTATTAAGAATATTTATATTTGCCATTAGCATCTAATCCACACTGTTTTCTGAGGGTTTACTAGAGGTTGTCCAAAATTAACGTTTTCCTACACTCACCCCTTAAAAAGTTAATGTCGTCCCGACATTACACCTTTCTTAAAAAAAACTGGGTTTTTTTTTCTCTTTTCTTCTGTCAGTTCACATTTGGTAATCATGTATAACATGTTAAGTAGGGTATCACTACACAGGAGTCAGAGTTCATTAAAGTCTATAAAGATGCAACTGGTAATTGTCCATAGTACAGCATGTATCTCCTATTCCATGCAATACATTTGCAGAAGAGGTCTTTCTGCACGATAACCTTCAACCGCTCCATCCATCATGGTGGGTATCTGCATCTTTCCTGAGAGTAAGGGTACTCAATCTAGTCATAACCTACCAAATAAACCTTGGTGTGGTGCCTGTGCCTTAGTAACACACTGCAAGTCTCTTTTTTGTGTTTTTAAATTTTTTTGTTCTTTTTTCAATTTTTAATCAACCATCACAGTAACTACCAAGTTACTTTTCAAAACATTCATGTCTGAACAATGGTTATCTTTAGCTTCTACACCTTTGTTCTAGGCAGATGAAGTGCAAGGTTGGCCTAACTTATCATAAGTCAATCTCAATGGCTGTTTTCTTATTCTTGAAGGATACGTTTTAACAGGAATCTCGTCAGGTCCCTCCTGGTCACTGGAACTGGACTCCGACACCTCATCACTCTGGTCCTGGTCTGCCTCAGCTGGATCTGGAACCACCGGATTGTTGACCTCTGGTGCCAGCTGCACCTGCGTGACGCCATCTGAGTCCTGGTTCTCATTCTCCGGAGTAGTGTCATCATGCGGGTAGAACTCCGGTGCATCGGCTCTCAGTGGACGCTGCTCTTGATCCTTCCCAGCTCGTAATCTGATTATGGCATTCCAACCCTCTTCATCTTCATCATCCGCGTCGCTTTGTCCACATGCCTTTGTCTTTTAGAGTCTCTTTCTCTCATTTTCTTAGAGGCATGCTCCACTGTTTCCATGGGAAGAAAGTCAGTCAAGGTAGCAAAAGGTTTCTGTGCATGACCCGAGTGCGTCCCTTGCCATTTTCAGGTCTGATTTCATATACTGGACTGTCTGGGTACTTCTTTTGGGTCACGACATACACCTTGTCTTCCCAGAATGATCTTAATTTTCCTGGCCCACCTTTTTCGGTCAAGTTTCGAACCAATACTCCGGATCCAGGGAGTAACTCAGCACCGTGAACCCTTTTATCATAAAGTGCTTTACTTCTCATCCCTTCTTTGTTTGCTGTTTTAGAAGCGAGTTTGTAAGCTTCAGTCATTGTAGCTCTCCACTTTTCAGCATAGTCCTGCTGAGAAACACTCTGCTCTCTTGTTGTGAGGCCAAACATCAGATCAATAGGCAACTTTGGACTACGACCAAACAACAGAAAATACGGTGCGTACCCCGTAGCTTCACTACGCGTACAATTATAGGCATGAACCACTTTTGCCAGAGAGGACTTCCAGTCTTCCTTAGCTGCTTCAGGCAAATTTCTGAGCATTGCCAACAGTGTACGATTAAATCGTTCCACCTGCCCATTCCCTTGGGGATGGTAGGGCGTTGTTCGGGACCCCTGCACACCACTGTACTCTTGGAGTTTTGCAAAAAGTTTATTTTGGAACTCTCTTCCCTGATCATGATGGAGTTGTGTGGGGAAGCCAAACTTAAAGGCCAAATGTCACGTAACAGGGTACTTTAAATATCTTGAAACTAGATATAAAAGGGAACCGATCCGTTCGGGTCTTGGTGCATATGCTTCAGTAACAACGGAATATTCGTTAATTTAAAACTGCCGCGCTTGGCCTGACACGGCCCCTGGAATCGCCTGGGGAAGAAGGCGGAAGTGACGAAATCGATTGTACCCGAGTTTGACGCTTGGGGTATTTCAATTGATTGTTTATATGGAGACTGGAAGGTTGAAGTGATCAACAAGAAAGAAAAAATTGGATATTTCACCCATACCTTAAAACGGGACTATCAGGGACAGCTGGGTAATAAGGGACACTTCTCTGGGAAATGTTTTCATACCTGTCAAGTGAGACGTTTTTGCCGTACTTCAACACCGTAAAAATTGGCTATAAGGGACGGTGGAGCAACAAGGGACACCTCTCTGGGAAATGCCCCAAATGCAACTCGTGTTGTTATTGTCAAATATTTTAAGGATTCATGGATATTTGACAATAACAACACAACTCAGCGTCCGGCGCAAAATAAAAAAAAAAAGAATTCTGTATTTGTAAGGCGATCTCTCTGTTCCGCAACCGCTGCACAGCTGAACGTGTTAAACCATTGTCCTAATGACTTCTCATTGTAGTGAGAATAGCTCACGCTGAGCGATCTGCCAGCACCAGCTGTGGGGGATCACACACAGGACGTGCCTCTCAACACACTCAATTTTTTTTCCTGTATATTTTTCTTTTGGGCGTACAGAAATGGCAATACGCCCGTTTTTGCTAAAATTGCATTTTCCCCGTATTTTCCTTAAAATATTTGACAATAACAACACGAACTACATTTAAAACATTTCCCAGAGAAATGTCCATTATTACTCCGCCGTCCCTTATAGCCGCGTTTCACGGTATTAAAATACGGCGAAAACGTCTCACTTGACAGGTATGAAAACATTTCCCAGAGAAATGTCCATTATTACTCCGCCGTCCCTTATAGCCGCGTTTCACGGTATTAAAATACGGCGAAAACGTCTCACTTGACAGGTATGAAAACATTTCCCAGAGAAATGTCCATTATTACTCCGCCGTCCCTTATAGCCGCGTTTCACGGTATTAAAATACGGCGAAAACGTCTCACTTGACAGGTATGCGCCTCCATTTTCATATTGATCTGGTCAATTTCTTGACAGCAGCGGCTCTCCTCCACTGTAATAATAATGGCTTCCGAAAAATCAATATTTATGGGGCGCCCTCAACAGACCCCCTTCGGCGTCCCAATTCTGGAGGCGATTAATGCCCAGTTCAATGACATTTTCCACTGGTTCTGCTCTCTGGTCATCGTTGGAACTGTTGTCATCAGACAAAGCATCTGATTCCGTCTCGGACGGCTCAAACCTGTAAGGTTCTATGCCTCTGTCACTGTCTGAACCACTGACAAAAAAAAAGACAAAACTAAACTAATTTGTTCACAATCGCTGTCACTTTCCGTCATGATTGTCCAATGTTGATAAGTGTGAATGTGGATAGGCAGGGCAGCCAGGGTACAACTTGTGACGTCAAAAACATGGGCGTGGTCTGGACTGGCTGTCACAAGCCAGCAAGCAAGGTGAGGCCTTCACCTGGTGTATTTTGTGCAATTATGTAAATACAGGTGGGTGATATGGTCTCCGGTATGAATATTTGGTTTAAGCTATGTGTATTTTTTTTTCCCACAATATCTTTATTGAACCTTTTTTTTTTTTTAACAAACATGATACAAACAATCAAACACTAACACTAAAGTACTACAAAAAAAAAAAGGATGCACTAAAAAACACCAACAACCACCAACAAAATCAAATCTTCAACAATGCTCCTCTGTTTAGTCTAGACAATCCAATACATAAGTATACATATTATGTTCACCAGTTTGGAATTTACAAGGTCCACACATATCATTCACCTTCTTCTTCAAGAGTTATGTTTAAATTTTTTACATAATCAATAAAAGGTCTCCATATATTCTCAAACACAATTTCCTTTGATTTCAGTATATATGTTATTCTTTCTAATGGAAGGTTTGTTAACATCTGTCTTAACCACTGAGTCACATCTGGTCTATGAGTCTTTTTCCATAATAGTGCAATACATTTTTTGGCATTAAGCAAACTGAGGTCTATGAATGTTCTTTCACTTTTATTAAAATTATGCTTTTCTGGGTACAGACCCAACAAAAACAGTTTAGGATTCAATATGATTTGTTTTGAGATTATTTTTTCAATTGTTACCCTCACCTCTTCCCAAAACATTCTTATTAATCTACATTCCCATACACAATGAAATAGAGTTCCTTTACTTTCCATGCATTTTGTGCATGTATCTGGTATATTTTTATTATATCTATTTAACTCCTCCGGTGTAACATACATCCGCATTAACCATTTGAAATGTATCAATTTAAGGCGTACATTTATTGATTTGGTTTGAGCTTCTGTACAAGCCAATTCCCATTGTTCCTCTGAAATTTCAGTTTGCAGATCTTCTTTCCAGTAGTTTAATCTTTTCAGTGAATTTTCACTTGAAAATAGTGTCAATGAGTTATAAAACTCTGAAATAATACCCTTTCTTTTACTATCTTTCATCAACATTTTTTCCAAGGATGAATAGATAGGTCGAGTGAGAGCTTTATTTTGATTTGATCGAATAAAGTTTCTAAGTTGAAGATATTTAAAAAAAAATGTGTTCTATTGAGATTAAATTTGATCCTCAGCTCTTCAAAAGACATTATGTTTTCTGCACATGGCAAATATAAATCCTGAATCTTTTGTATCCCTTTTAAATTCCATACTTTAAATACAGCGTCCGCTCTCCCTGGTTTAAAATATTGATTACCCCATATTGGACTAAATTGTGACAATAACTGTGGTTCTTTTAAATAGTTTTTAGCTTCACACCATATTTTGATCATATGCTTTACAAATGGATTTTTAACTTGTTTTTGTAATTTTTTTGCAGAATCTGAGTATATGAATATGGGAAGAGGTAAAGGCAAATTGTATGATTCCATTTCAGTCCAGTGAGGGAGATCATTTGATGAAAAATAATATGTCATAGACCTCAGTTGTGCCGACCAATAATACAACATAAAATTTGGACATTTCAGACCTCCACGATCAAATGGTAAATATAATAAAGACAGACGTAATCTAGCCCTCCTGTTGTTCCATATAAATTCCACTAACTTTTTTTTAATTCTTGAGAATAAATCTAAAGGTGGTGGTAAGGGAATGTATTGAAATAAATAAAGTATTTTAGGTAAAATATTACTTTTAAGTATATTAATTCTCCCGATCATCGACATTGGTAGTGACATCCATCTCTGAAGTAACTCATCAATATCTGTCATTAAGGCTTCATAATTGACACTGGCGATTGATTCTAGCTTAGGCACAATTTGGATTCCTAAATATTTAAACTGATTTACAACATTGAATTGATTTACCTCAGGGGCTGGGTAATTTCTCTGGGTCTCATTTAGCATTAATATTGAAGATTTAGTTTTATTTATTTTATATCCTGATATTTCCCCAAAATTCTTTATTAAATTCAACAAGGTCGGAATTGATTTTTTAAGATTCGACATAAACAAAATTATGTCATCGGCATACAGGGAGATTTTATGTTCTGTTGGTCCAACTTTAATTCCATATATTTGTGACTGCAGACATATCGCCATCGCTAAAGGTTCAATTGCCATAGTAAACAGTAAAGGTGAAAGTGGACAGCCTTGTTGACATCCTCTATTGATTTTTATTGATTTTGAAATATTGTTATTTAAGATAAGATAAGATAAGCCTTTATTAGTCCCACAACGGGGAAATTCCAGGATTGCAACAGCACAGGGATAGCAACACTCAGAGCAACAATCAGAAGGCAAGAAAAAAAAACAAGCAAGCAAGAGCAGCTAATATACATATGTACATATTACTATAAAATATATATATATACACACACACACACAGACACACAGTGCAGAGCATTGTAGCTGGATGGAATAAATATATGAATATATGAACACACAGTGCAGAGCATTGTAGCTAGATGGAATAAATATGTAAATATATAAACACCCACAGTACGGAGCATTGCAGCTAGGTGGAATAAATATGCAAGTATATAAACACACACAGTGCGGAGCAATGTAGCTAGATGGAATAATATGTAGATATATAAAAACACACAGTGCGGAGCATTGTAGCGAGATGGAATAAATATATAGATATATAAATATAAACACACCCAGTGCTGAGCATTGTAGCTAGATGGAATAAATATATAGATATATAAATATAAACACACCCAGTGCAGAGCATTGTAGCTAGATGGAATAAATATGTAAATATATAAACACACACAGTGCAGAGCATTGTTGCTAGGTGGGATGAAACAGCATAACCGTCTGTTTGTTAGGATAACCGTTTGTTAGGATTTCTGCAGTAGCATTATTATATATTATCTGAACCCATTTTATGAAATTATTTCCAAGTCCAAACCTTTGTAAGACTTCAAAAAGAAAGGGCCATTCAACTCTATCAAAGGCTTTTTCGGCATCCAGTGATAAGAGAGCTGTATCCGGTGCTTCTTTATTAGAATAAATAATATTAAAAAGTCTTCTTACATTATGGAAGCCTTGTCTTCCCTTTATAAAGCCATTCTGATCTCGATTAATAATATTTGGTAAAATTTCTTGTATTCGTCTTGCTAAAATTTTACAGATTATCTTAAGGTCGGCATTTAATAGGCTTATTGGTCTCATATTTTCACATTTATTAGAGGGCTTACCTGGTTTTGGCAACAGTATAATTAAGGCATTATTCATATATGATGGTAAATTACTATTTTGAAATGCTCCTAAAACCATTTCCAAAAAAGGTTTTGTTAATTTATTTTTAAATTTTTTATAAAGGTCAACTGGAAGACCATCTGGTCCTGCACTTTTTCCTGATTTCATATTATCAATAGCTAGTCCAACTTCTTCTTGACTAATTTTAGACTCCAGTATCTCCCTATTTTCATTTGGAATACACGGTATAAATAGTTCGTTCAGAAACCCATGTAGTTTTGTTAAGTCAGATTCATTTTTGTATCATATAATTTTTCATAGTAATCTCTAAAGGCTCTATTAATTTCTAAAGGATCTATAACTACCTGTCCATTACTTATAATACTGGTAATTGGTGTTTTAGATTCTAATTGTTTAATCTGCCATGCCAATAACTTTCCTGATTTTTCACCTTGTTCATAAAAAGATTGTTTCAATCTTAGAAGACTCCAGGCAGCTCTATTCGCTGATTTTTTGTCATATTCAGCTCTCAAAATCAGTAATTCGTTCTCCAACCTTGGATCTCTTCCTGCATATACTCTTTCTTGAAGAATTTTTATTTTATGTTCCAGTTGGACTCTCTCCTCTCGAGTCTTCTTAGATTTTGAACCTGTATAACTAATAATGTGTCCCCTAATAAAAGCTTTGAAAGCCTCCCACTTTACACATGCTGATGTTTGTGTAGTATTGATGTCAAAGAACTCATCTATCTGTTTTTCTATGTATTTAACAAATTCCTCATCCTGAAGCCATTTATGCTGAAATTGCCATCTACCTGGTTCCTTTGTCAATTTCTTATCTACATATATTAGACAGCAGGGTGCATGATCAGAGATCACGATGTTATCATAAAAACAGTTTTGAATCTTGGACCTTAATTCTGTGGAGATCAAAAAATAATCTATACGTGAGAATGTCTTGTAGGTATTGGAATAACAAGAGTATGCTTTAACTTGTGGTTTCATTTCTCTCCATATATCTATCAATTTCAATTCTTTCATAAAATGATTAATGGTCATCCTACATCCATTGTGCGTACAGTCCAGTCCTGTTGATCTATCTATACCGGGATTCAATGTACAATTAAAATCCCCTGCTATTATATGTCGCCCTGTAAGTGATGATAAGATAAGAAATAAATTAGCAAAGAACTTTTGATCATCTATATTGGGACCATATAAGTTCACCAAATTTATGTTTTCTAATAGCAAAGATCCTTGAATGATTACATATCTTCCAAATTTGTCTCCAATTACATTTTTCACTTGAAATGGGACTGATTTATGTATGAGAGTCATAACTCCCCTGGCTCGGGATGAAAATGATGAGGTGAAAACATTTCCTTGCCATCTACTCCTAATTCTTTTTAGATCTTCCTTCTATTTAGACAAAATAGTTTCCTCATCCAAACCTTCAACTTGTCTTTTAGACCCTATTCCTACCAGGTTATTTAAAGAAGTCTTCCCACTTATTGGTAGCTTTATTCTTCATATAATCAATTCTTCATTAACTTTAGGCCATGTACCGCAGGCTTTTAAAACGGCTGTAATTAAACCCTTACTCAAAAAGCCAACGCTAGATCCAGGAGCTTTAGCTAACTATAGACCAATCTCTAATCTCCCTTTCATTTCAAAAATCTTAGAAAGAGTTGTTGCTATGCAATTATTTGACCACCTGCAGGGAAATGGTTTATTTGAGGAGTTTCAATCTGGGTTTAGAATCCATCATAGCACTGAAACAGCCTTAGCGAAGGTCACTAATGACCTCCTCATTGCATCTGATTATGGACTAGTTTCTGTACTTGTCCTTTTAGATCTTAGTGCAGCTTTTGATACTATTGATCATAATATTCTACTTGATAGATTAGAACACTATGTTGGACTTAATGGAACTTCGTTGCAGTGGTTTAGATCTTATTTATCTGATAGGTTCCAGTTTGTTCATGTAAATGATGAGTTTTCTCTCAGCTCAAAGCTTAGTCATGGAGTTCCACAGGGATCTGTGCTTGGCCCTACTCTTTTTAGTTTATATATGCTTCCGTTAGGCAACATTATTAGAAAGCACTGTATACATTTTCACTGTTATGCAGATGACACACAATTATACCTGTCAATGAAGCCAGATGATACTAATCAATTAGCCAAGTTAGAAGCCTGTCTTAAGGAAATCAAAGTTTGGATGACTTGTA